>JAMKPZ010002836.1:0-25812 GCA_024699675.1 Amphibolis antarctica
CAGCCGACGGCTTGCCGACTATTTCCCCCCTCCATGCGCACCCATGGGGGGTGTTGGGGAAACGGGGGTCGGTTCCTTGAACCGGCCAGCCGACGGCTTGCCGGCTGTTTCCCCCCTTCATGCGCACCCATGGTGGGTTTTGGTGAAACGGGGGCCGGTTCCTTGAACCGGGCAGTCGGCGGCTTGCCGGCTGTTTCCCGCCTTCATGTGCAGCCATGGGGGTTTTGGGGAAATGGGGGCCGGTTCCTTGAACCGGCCAGCCGGCGGCTTGCCGGCTGTTTCCCCCCTCCATGCGCACCCTTGGGGGGTGTTGGGGAAATGGGGACCGGTTCCTTGAACCGGCCAGCCGACGGCAAGCCGGCTCCATCCCCTTAACTTTTTACCAAATATGGGTTTTTTGGGGTCCGGGTGCCGCTTCCTTGAAGCGGCAAGCTGGCTCCGTCCCCCTAACTTTTTACCAAGTGTGGGTTTTTGGGGTTCGGGTGCCGCTTCCTTGAGGTGGCTTGCCGGCGGCAAGCCGGCTTCATCCCCTTTTAAGCATGGGGTCAACACTCATTAAATATTTTATTGTCTTCAGTCTGTTGTATTGATTCATGAACTCTATTCAACAGTTGTTCAATTCCCAATGATAGTTTTTGATTAACATAATTCTAATTAATTCCAGCATTCATTAGCAAATTATCATTAAGATTTGTTAAACCTGTATTAATTCCTTGAACATTTTGATCCTCTTTTAAGATTGACTAGTTTAAATATTTATCATTTTCTAATTCATTCAATTTGTTACTCTTCAATATTTCACATTGATTCATCTATTTTATCAGTTAATTGTTGTATTTGTAATGATATGTTTACTTGATTATTTTGTTTTTCATTCATATGATTATACTTTGAATAATAATTTTGCATTCCAGAATTTTCGTTACATTCCCATAATTTAGAATTGTCATTCCAGTTATAATTATTTTGAGAATTAACATATAGTCCTTCTAAAATATGTTGTGAAGAGTAATCATTAAACTCCATAGGTGAATAATCTCCTCTAACATAATTAGAATAATTATAATCCTCATAACTAGTTCCTGGAACAACCCTACAATCACCCCAATATGAGTTATATGAGTTATATGAGTCCATTATGAAATTCAGAATTTAAAAACACCTCTCTACTTTGGAATAGCAATAAAACTTTGAAATAAAATTTAATAATAGTAAATGCAAATAAATTATATTGCAGCCCTAACTAACACCAAAATAGAAAAAAGCAACACCAATTGCAAGAAATTAATCAATCTCTGGCAACAACGCCAAAAACTTGTCTCGTTTCTACACAACACTTGTGATTAAAGCGATGACTGGCTGATGGGACCGGACGACACGCTATTCTCCTTACCTTCATGTGACGTGGTGTTTTAGTCAAGTCACCATATCGACGGCCAGTTGTTCGAGCTGGGTGGTGCGCGACGATACCTCTTTCGTTCTTGTGAAGAACGGTTAGCGTCCTAATTTTGGACGTGATCGAGGTGCCGGCTGTCTGCGGGAAGTCACGTCTCATATGTGATTGCCAGCTGATTGACTCGACTCACTTATTTGCCTGCACACTTTGTTCAAACATTAATCCCCCTAGGTGGGGAGGAGGTGTCATCTCCTCCCCTTGTATATGAGTGCAAGTAATAAAGCACGTGAAGGTGTTGAGATGATCTATCATGGCCCATCCTCTTGTATTCTACCCTATTGGTGTTGTAAAGGTGGTGGATGCCAAGTCTGTTCACTAAGATTGGATGGGTTGAGATCAAGGCATGTAGGAGGTGATGGGGATTTGAAGCGGCTGCCTGTGATAGAGTCCGTGCAAGGTGGCTATTCCAATTCAATGGTGCTATCCGAACCTATTGGGGAATGAAAGGTGGCTCACCTCACAACAAAAAGGGTCACTGAACTTTTATATAGGAGAAGCCAATAGGCAACGTTCCTCAGTCTAGCGAAAGCGACCCTAAGGTGACAAGGACAAGTCCAAAAGAGAAATCCTGAGGCTGTCCCTCTGCCCATGGTTGAGCTGATTCATCCTCACAAGTTCGCTCGGGGGTGAAGAGATAAGAGGATAGAATAGTGCGGGTTCCGGAAATGTGGGCATTGGAACCCGGGGGTGGAAGCGACTTTCAACGAGTTGCCAAGCCTAGTGCTGCTATGGACGTAGCTGCCAGTGCACTTGTGTGTGGGATGCCAAGCCCTATTTTGACGACTTTGTTGGGATGTCAAGCCCTAGGACAAGAGAAAATGGGAGATGTGGGTGTCAGAAAATGGGTTCCAGCACCCGATTGTCATGGCGAACTTCGATGGGTTGCCAAGCCCTAAAAAGAGGGGAGCACTTGGCCAATCGCAACAATCCAGGTATAGGACTGCCAATAGCCGACAGAATCCTAAAGTCTACCCTTCCCCTACATGAGTTCGTATGTTTTCAGGACTCAGCAATAAGTAACTTGTTTTTTTCTTTTTCTCCTTTTTTTTCCTTTTCCATTAAAGAAGAATGCGAGCCACTGACTTTTCTTCTTCTTCACTTCTTTGTCTACTTTTTTGTTTTCTTCCTTTTGCAGTTTTTTTCTTTACAAAATGGAAGATACATATGAAAATTGAATAGAAAACGCTATGAGTCCTCCCCACGTGCTGTTGGCAAGCAAAATAACCTGACAGTCTTGTGATCGAGTCCAAGGGGGATACCTTACCTAGAGGGAGGCTATAGTTGGAGATCTCCCTCATTATCGGGTGGTGCTCGGGCTAGGTAAAAGAGGGAACTTGGATGCTAACTTGGGGGTGAAGTGATCTCCCACCGGTACTTTGTAAATGCTCAGAATCAGCAAGACCATGGAGATAGGGACAAACCTGCATTACTCACTCTATTTCTTCTTGACACCATCGGAGTTGAAAAGTTTGGATGCTTGGGTTTTTAGCGTGGTAACCCGATTGTATGTGGTAACACTCCTAGGGTTGGTGGTTCGTCCCTAAAGTCCAGATAGCACTTCTTGAGCCGGATGTGCTGCCTGCTACTACAAACTATTCTCATTGTTGGCTGTGGATGTGGCTTCCAGATACGAATGATGCGGATGCCAACTGAGGGCCGATAGGGTGGTGGAGTTTGTCTGGTAGTATGGCAATAGGTTGCGAATGAGAGTCGGGTTGTTTTCCGGCATCTCGGTTTTAAAGGGGGGGCTTCTGGCAGATGGAGACCTAGATGCTCGCGGGGATGAGATGGAGAGGGCAAGGCTGTTTTCTGGTGGATTGAGACCCGAAACCCATGCCGACTCTCAGGGATGACGGTGTTGCTATCCTTGTCGACCCCTTTCATTTCCAACACCGACACGGTGGGATGAGCCAAAGGATGGACCTACCTATCGTGCATGAAAAGTGCGATGTGTGAGTCATAGGAAGGGAATTATTGGGGGAAGGGAAGCGTACCTATCAGGGGTTGGCCTCTCGGTCAGTTGGCAAAGTGCCGATTGGATTCATTGGTAGCCATCCTACCAGGAGGTAGATGCCGGAGTGCGTTCTAGTGGAGGATGCGATGTGCTTGTCGCATTCGCCTACTTGAGGTGCGGGGCCCTTGAGCTTTGCCTATTGCTCTAGCAGCCAGACACATGAAGAAGGGGAGGGGTAGAATGGCCCTAGTTCTACCCTGAGGTGTTGCTCTTCTTGATGTGCAAGCGAAACGATGGGTGGATGGGTTGGCGGTTGACTTGCTAGGAGGCAGAACCCACATAGAGTCCCGGACAAGGAAGTGATGGGTTGGTCATGTTCACCTATCTAGGTGAGTGTGGCGGGGGAGGGGTAGAATGCCCCTAGTTCTACCTCGCGATGTTGGCCGACTTTCTGCTTGTAGAGGATGCCACTGAGACTAAGTAGGCTAGCTGACTCGGCTCCATTGTGTGGCACCCCTACTAGAGGTTATCGGTGACCAGATGATTCCTAGCTCTAGCCTATGCTGGGTGAGAGATTTGGTATGATTGCCAAGCCTTGGTTGACTCAGTTAGGTTGCCGAGCCTGTGGCTGCTAAGGATGCAATTACCGGCACACTTATGTGTGGGACGCCAAGCCCTGCTACTGTGTGAGGAGCTAGTTGACTTGGATGGATCACGGAGTCATTTGCTGTTGAGGCCGCAGCTACCAGTGCACTTGTTCATGGGATGCCAAGCCCTGTTGTTGAAGGCACGGGTTCCGACGTGAGTCGCTCGGAAGCCGCCAGGCTTGTCTCTTGCATTGGATGACCTACAAGCCTCGAAAGTTCCCACCCAGGTCATTAGGTGGGTGTTGCACCGCTAAGTCGAAGGAGAGGGGGAAGGAGCGCACCTTGTTGACCAGTTTCCTTGTACGAACCAATCGGGTGCAACATCCATTTCCAAATTTCCTCCCCAAAGGATGGACGATGGTGGGGGAGGTTGGTGAAGGGTTGGCCCTTTGCTACTTATCGGTGACTCTCCGAACAAGTGCAGAAGACCATCTTCTAGCTCTTGGTCTGGCTGCAAGGCGATCTCCAAGGGCTCCATGCGCCTAGACAAGTAGTCGAAGGTGGCAGGGTTTTGGAGGCCAGGTGCTGATGAGGCGGCGATTGGCTTAGGGGCTAGGGTTGCGACTCAGAGGATGCTACGACGGCCACAGACTGTCCTGGATGATGGTAGTTTTCTGCCAGTATGATAATGACTTCCCCCTTCCACAAGAACTTGAGCATCCTATGGAGGGTGGAAGGTATAATGGAGTTTTGGTGGAGGACGAGCAGCCCAAAATTAGATTGTAGCTTGGCAAGATGTCCACCACGTGGACTTGGACCTCAAAAGCCGTTGGTCCAACCACGAGGGGAAGGATGATTTCACCTCTAGCTTCATGGAGAGTGCCGTTGAACCCTCTCATCACCCTGTCTGTGGGGATCAAGTCCTCCTCCTTGATCCCCAACTTGTGCATGACCTGTAAGGGGCACAAGTTTAGGCCAGATCCATCATCGATCATCACCATGGGGATGCAAAGGTCTTTGTACTGCACCTGGATGTACAAGGATAAGTTGTGATCAATCCCAACAGGTGAGAGCTCCAAGTTTGAGAAGTAGACGAAGGACGAGACGGTCACTATTGCCACCATCCCTTCTATGGCACCAGGAGTGAGGTTTTGGTTCACCTTCGCCACCTGTAGTGCCTTAAGGAGGGTTTCCTGGTGTTTGATGGACGTCCGGAGGAGATCCCACAATGAGATGTCTGCCCATATTCCCTGTAGTTGGACTGACAAGTCTGTAGGTGGCAGTGAAGGGGCAGTTGATGTTGATGAGGCGGCGGCCGGTGGATCAAGTGGTCGATTGCTGGATGATGGCTAGCTTGGCACTCCCAAGATGGAGATCCCCATCTGGTGCGGCTTCAGTCGATATACCTAGCCGAACCTTGTTATAGCCATGCATGTGGACGGCTGCTGCTGGAGAGGGGTTGGAGCCAGAGCAATAACTACCTCCTTGCCCTTACGCTGCTCAAATGTGGATGCAGCTGGAGTAGACAGTGCTGTCAAGGGTGTGAACGACTACCCTGCTAGATGTGCCAGGAGTGGTGCTGGGGCTGCAGCTGCTAAGGTCATTGCACTAGCTAGAGCACTGGTCGGTGGAGGGAGATTGGCCATAGGGACCTTGGGGATTGGGGGCACTGCAGGGATGGCTGCTCTGATCGGGGCGGTCGATGAGTAGAGGATCACCTTGGGTCGGGTCGAGATGATTGTCCTAGTGCCCAACACCCCTGATGATGGGGGTTGCTGCCTCATCGTATGACTCGCCAAGGTGGCCACAGGCGCCACCCAAACAAAGGGCCTTCCAGGAGTCGAAGGTGGCCCTTGTTGCACTACAGGTCATGGTGACCTTCCCCTCCCCCGGTTGTTGTGGACAGTGAGGATCGAGGAGTGGAGCTACCGGTAGTATGGCCAAAGTTCCTCGAGTGTCGATGGGTTGCAGGTTGGATGAATCAGGTTGACTAGGTTCAGCCAGGTGAGTCCAGCTTCCAGCAGTCATGTAGGGGGAAGGGACTGCCTTGTCCCCAGTCCCCATCTGGTTGAAGAGGCAAACACCTGTTGCACAGGCTAGAAGTCTTCAAGTGGATGCCGCCTCCTATTCCTTGAATCTGGGAGGATGGTGTTCACCCCCAAGTTCTCCCTGTGGTTCAGGAAGGTCTATTGGCTTGGCTCAGGAGTTGTGGGAGGCTGTTGGAGGTCGATGGTTCTTGAGTCGATGAGGCATTGGATGGCCTACCTTAGCATCCTGTAGTGGTCGATCGCATGGCCAGTAGACCGATGGTACTTGCAGTACTACTGCGAGTTGTACCAGTGGGGAAGAACGACCGGGGGGAGTGTGAGCAACGTCTGTGCCCTATGGAATACTTGGCTTAGTGGCTCCGAGAGCGGCATCTACTCGGTGATGTGTGGCTATTGCTTCCGTGGGTGCCTGGCACTATTGCCGTGGTTGCTACTGGGTGGGGCACTGTTGGTTAGCGCCCATCTGGCCCCCGTTCCGCCCCTCATTCCTTTAGTGAGAAGATCCTAGGGTGGCCGCTTGTTGCTGTTGGGGAACCAGCGGCTTGGGGTCGGCTATCGGTGGTGGAGCTATGGGCCTCTAAGGCTGCTGATTTGGGGTTGGCCTGGCCATGTAGACTGTTGCTAAATCGAGGTGATGGCCAACAAGTGGTACTCGTGGGCCGAAGTGTACACCTTCTGCAGTTGATATGGTGGGGGTGCAGTTGCCACCACTTAGACTAGAGCCGGCTAGCCAGTGATGTTACTCCAGAAGCCGCAGTTGTTGCCCCCGTTGTCGCTTATTGCCAGAGGCTTGGGACGGAAGGTTGGGCCAAGAACCTTCCGGACTTTAGGAATCCTTCCAGGTGGCTGCTGGCCTTGATCAGTTGGGAGAACATGGTGTACGACTAAATGCATAGGAGCACCACCAATGATGGCTAGGCGCCCTGTACAATCATGTCCAAGGAATCTTCTTTCACTGGCTTGTCCCAGATTTGGGATGCCAGGGCCCTCCATCTGCCAACATAGCCGTTGAACGGCTCGTTCTTGCGTTCGAGGAGACCACAGAGGTCTTCTAACTTGGGTGCCATATCCAAGTTGTATGTGTACTATTCTTGGAACATGTACACTAGCTGCTCCCAGGTGTAGATCTTCACAATGTCTAAGGATATGTACCATGACAATGCGGGTCCTTGGAGGGATTTCTAGAACAGTCGGATGAGGAGCTTCTCCGTGTACTGTAGTGCCGCCATGTCCCTGCAGTAAGCCCGGAGATGTGCCCAAGGATCGCCATGCCCATTGTATTTGACTAGCTCAGGCATCTTGAATTTGGGAGGCAGCATTGCCTCGGGACAGAAGTAGAGCTTTTGGAATGAGTAGGAGGGTTCCGATGGGCCAGGCCTCAGGTTTCGGAAGGACGCCTCCAGCTCGGCTATCCTCTGGAGTAGCTGCCCCTGCAAGTGGTGCTGGGAAGAACTGACCTGATCAGATGGGCTGGTGTTCTTCATGGGAACTGGCCTGTCACCTTGAGTTCTGGTAGCCGAAGAGGTGGGTAGCGGGGGATGCAATGCGAGATGAGCATCGAACACCGCAATAGTGTGTAGGTCAGGAGCCCAAGGTAGATCTGCGGCTCCAATAGGCACAACAATCAACCGAGTGAAATTCGTCTTGGTGACCGCAGGAGGTGGCGGACCGAAGGCCACGGACAATGACATGGAGGCTATTGCGATGACAGAGGGAGATGCCCCAGATGTAGCAACGAAATCGGTGGCCATTGCTCTCACTTGTGAATGGGTCTGAATAGGGGGAGCCAGCAGCATTTGGAACTACAAGAGCGAACTACAAAAGGGTTGTAGCTGGAAGAACTGCAAGGAAATCTGCAAGGACAACCAAAGAACGGTGATTTGGTTCGATGCACATGAAAGCGGCTTCTCTTAACAAATGTGGTAGGTACGCTAAAAATCATAATGGAAAATAAAATCAAAAGGTTGACTATAAAAGAGCCGTATGAGCGAGAGTCTGAGTCGCTTAACCGATAAAATGTAGTGAGTCTCCCCAACGGAGTCACCAAAAATTTGTACCTTCTCTTTCATCTAGCTATCACCAAGAAGCCCACGGGGTTCCGCTGGAGGAGTTGGCAGATGGGCTGAGGTACAGACAATTGAAAGGTAAATGTAGGAGTGCATCACCACGTGGGGCTAATGGCTCGTTATACGGAGTCGTCACCTTATTTTTGCAAAGAAAATAAGGAAAATCGGATGGGGAAGGATTCTTCCACCATCAAAATTGTAAAAGCGCAAAAATAAAGAACAACAGCGTAAAGCGGTGTAAAACTTAATGATTTCTGCAAAAATGAGAGAAACTAGATACGAGACTCAAGGTACTATTGGGGAAGGTGTTAGGCACCCCCAGACACCCTAGGAAATCCTGGCCTCTCTCTATCTCTAAAAAGGAACACAATAATAGTTAGCCCGACCTAAGTTGGCAAGGATGCATGTCGACGGCTTCATCTTGGAGGATTCACTATGGCATCGGAAGGAGTATGCCTTACTCCTTCTAGTAAAACAAGTGGGAACCCACTGGTGTGAGGATTCACACAAGATCCAGCGAGAAAAGGGAAGAGGTAAAAGGCACAACGGTCACCATTATAGACCATTGGGTGATGAGCTGGAGGTCTCGTGAGCCTACCGACTAGCTTGCCGGATGGCCGAGTATGGGGACCAGCGTCCGCTTGACCTACTGCCTCTCTCACTGGGTAGAAGGATTCATGCACCTAGTTCGACTGACGTCGGCAAGGATGCATGCCGACAGCCTCATCCTAGAGGACTCACTAGGGCATCGGGAGGGTAGCCTTACTCCTCCCGGAAATGGGGAACCGTCTGGGTCTAAGTATTCATACACTCGACCCGATTGATGTCTACAAGGATGCATGCCGATAGCCTCATCCTAGAGGACTCACTAAGGCATCGGGAACTTTTGGGTAGAGGCTGTTAACACAGCTTCCTTTCTGGTTAACAGGTCTCCTTCTAGTGCTATAGATGGTAAGATACCATTTGAATTGTCGATGAACAGGTCTACAAATTACTCCAAGCTCAAGATTTTTGGATGTCCAGCTTACTACCATGTGAACAATGGGAAGCTGGAGCCACGAGCCAAGAAAGGCTTATTTGTTGGATATGGTACTGGAGTAAAAGGATACAGAATATATGACATTGCATCTGGTAAAGTGATATATAGTCGTGATGTCACTTTTGATGAAAATGTTTTGTTGTAGACTACAAAAGAATTGGAAATTGCATCACCAGAAGTTGAGAATACTACTCCTGAACAGGTGGAGTTATATACACAACAGCCTGGTAATACTGATCAAGTTGAACCAAAGGATAACTCATCAAGTGTTTAGCAAAATGCAATTGAGGAGGAAGAGGTGGAGCAACCACCACCAAGAACCAGTGGCAAAGAACATCCTAGAAGGGACATTAGACCTCCTATTAGGTATGGCTATGAAAATTTGGTTGCTTTTGCCTTACAGGTAGCAAAAGAGGTGGAGGATTCTGTTGATCCACCTACTTATGAAGCTGCATTGAAATGTTCTGATGCTAGTCTTTGGATGACTGCAATGGAGGAGGAACTACAATCCCTCCATAAAAACAAAACTTGGGAGCTTGTGAAACGTCTAAAGAACAAGAACATTGTAGGTTGCAAATGGGTCTATAAGAAGAAAGTTGGGACTCAAGGCAACACTGGGATGTAGCACAAAGCAAGGTTGGTTGCCAAAGGCTATTCACTGTGAGAAGGAATTGATTACAATGAGGTATTTGCTCCTATTTTACGTCATCCATCCATTAGAGTGCTTTTGTCTATTGTTACAGCACAGAATCTCGAATTAGAATAATTGGATGTAAAAACGGCCTTCCTGCATGGTGATTTAGATGAAGATATCTGGATGGAGCAACCAACAGGTTTCATGGTATAGAATAAAGATGATTAGGTGTGCAAGTTGAATAAGTCTCTTTATGGACTTAAGCAGTCATCACGACAATGGTACAAGAGATTTGATGCATTCATTACCAAAGTTGGTTTTAGGCGCAGCTATTATGATTCATGTGTGTATGTTAGAACTCTTGATGATAACACACATATTTATCTGCTTTTGTATGTTGACGATATTCTCACAGCTACAAAGAATATTGATGTTATTCAGGAGCTGAAGGGCAGATTAAAATCTGAATTTGAAATGAAGGATCTTGGTCCAATTGGAAGAATTCTTGGGATGGAAATTAGGCGTGACAGGAATTCTAGTAAGCTATTTTTAAATCAACAGAAGTATGTTGAAAAGATCCTTAACAGATTTGGTATGGCTTCTTGTAAAACCATTGGCACGCCATATGACAGGAATTTGAAGTTATCCTCAGCTATGTGTCCTGAATCTGAAGTAGATAAGTTAGATATGCAGAAAGTTCCTTACTCTCAGGTAGTTGGTAGCTTAATGTATGCAATGGTTTGTACTAGGCCTGATTTAGCATATCCTTTAAGTGTTGTTAGCAGGTTCATGTCCAACCCGGGCAGGGAACATTGAAAAGCTGTGAAAAGGATATTCAAGTACTTTAAAGGAACTTCTGACATTGATTTATTATATACTACAGATCAGAATTGTACTTTGGCAGGTTATGTAGATTCTGACTTTGCAGGGGATGTTGATAAGAGAAGGTCTTTGTCAAGCTATGTTTTCACATTTGCAGGTTCCATAGTGAGTTGGAAATCAACTCTTCAGCCTATTGTAGTGCTGTCTACTGCTGAGGTTGAATATGTGGCTTTGACCGAAGTTGCTAAGGAAGGAATCTGGATGAAAGGATTGTTAGGAGATTTGTGTTGGCACACAGATAAAGCAGACATCTACTGTGATAGTCTCAGTGCTATTTGTCTCTCCAAGGACAATGTCTTTCACAATAGAACAAAGCATATTGATGTGAAGTATCACTTCCTCAGGAATGAAGACAGGATAAAGATCAAGAAGATCAACACCCGAGACAATCGAGCTGATATGTTTACCAAAGGGGTTGTGGAGAGCAAGTTCAAGCATTGCTTGGACTTACTCAATGTCTATAGTTACTGCTGACCCTTATGGGTCATGGTGGCTCTCATTTGTTATAGGTGGAGCTTGATGGAAGTCAAGGTGGAGATTTGAAAAGAATGTGACTTTCATCTTGTTTGTATTTTGCTTGATTTGTAACTTGATATACTCAAGGGCATTGTTGGAATTTGGGTTTAGACTATAAAAGCCCAAATTTGCCCAAATTGAGATTAGAAGAAGAAGCTTTTGTTCCTTGCTTCTTCTCCTTGTACCCACCACCTCCAATAGTGAAACTCACCAAGAGAGTCATCTGTGGAGTACCCAAAGTGAAGGGGAACCACGTAAATCATTTGTGTTTGGATGTATTGATCGAGATTGCACCTTCTCCCACTCGAAAATTCGGATTCAAGAACAAGGCTCGCCGGCGACATCAACCTCCCCAAATCTGAGTTTTTCTTCTCGATTTGCTTCACGATTTTGCCCGAAATCATAGGGCTTTTGTTCATGGAAGCACAACAAAAGGAGAGATCCTAAAGTTGTCCCTCTGCCCATGGCTGAGCTGATTCATCCTCAGAAGTTCACATAGAGGTGGAGAGATAAGAGGATAGAATAGTGTGGGTTCCGAAAACATGGGCATCGGAACCCGAGGGTGGAGGCGACTTTTAGCGAGATGCCAAGCCCAATGTTGCTAAGGATGCAGCTGCCGGCGAGGTAGGTCTTGTGTGTGGGATGCCAAGCCCTATTTTGGTGACTTAGTTGGGATGTCAAGGCCCTGGGACAAGAGAAAATAGGAGGTGTGGGTGTCGACAAATGGGTTCCAACACCCAGTTGTGATGGCAGACTTTGATGGGTTGCCAAGCCCTAAAAAGAGGGGAGTACTTGGCCAATTACAACAAGTCGGGTATAGGACTGCCAACAGCCGGTGGATTCCTAAAGTCTACCCTTTCCCTATAGAGGAGTTCGTGAGTTCTCAAGACTCAGCAAGAAGTGACTTTCCTTTTTCTTTTTCTTTTCTCATTTTTTTTCTCTTTTTTTCTTTTTCCATTAAAGAAGAATGCGAGCCACTGACTTTTCTTCTTCTTCACTTCTTTCTCAATTTTTTTTTGTTTTCTTCCCTTTTCTATTTTTTTTTTTCAAAATGGAAGATGCAAATACAAACTGAATAAAAAATGCTATTAGCCCTCCCCACGTGCTGTTGGCAAGATAAATAACCTAACGGTGTTGCGACTAGGTCTAAATGGGATACCTTACCTAGAGGGAGCCTATGGTTGGAGGTCTCCCTCATTGTCGGGTGGTGCTCAGGCTAGGTAAAAGAGGGAACTTGGATGCTCACTTGTGGGAGAAGTGATCTCCCGCCGGTATTTTGTAAACACTCGGAATCAGCAAGAACCATGGAGATAGGGACCAACCTGGATTACTCACTCTATTTCATCTTGATGCCATCAGAGTTGAAAATTTTGGGTGCTCAATTTCTTTTTAGTGTCGTAACTCAGTTGTATGGTAACACTCCTGGGGTCGGTGGTTCATCGCTAAGGTCTGCATAGCACTTCTTGAGCCGGATGTCTTGCCTGCTGCTGCAAACTGTTCTCACCGCCAGTCGTGGATGCGGTGTCTGTATACAAATGATGTGGATGCCTGCTGAGGGCTGATAAGGTGGTGGGGTCTGTCTTGTAGTATGGAAATAGGTTGCGGACAGGAGCCGAGCCGTTTGTCGGTATCCCAGTTTTAGAGAGCAACGTTCGAACCTTTTGCAATCCATTTTTGATAATATGTGTTCGAAATATTTTAATTTCACCGCAAGTGCACGGGTTCAGATGTAGTTAGTATGCATGTACGGGTTTGTCCATAGGGATTAGTTTTGCTTGGTGTTTAGCTAAATTGGTGTATTCAATTAATGGAACAAGTAATTATATTTCTTTTAAGTAATGTCACAGTTGCTCTGTTCCAATTAACCGCTAGGATGCTCTTTAAATACCTATTACATTGTATCATCCAAAGAGTTTTTCATTAAATTTAATTTCTTCACCACTTAGAATATTTTGATTTTAAAAGTAGTCTTTTAATAAATAATTTGAATTTTGCACTGAAAGACTCTATCTAGTGAGTTTTACTTCCAAATATTTAATTCCTCTTAAGTCTTAAGATTATACACTTTCAATTTGTGGGGTTTGTCTTGTAGTATGGCAACAGGCTGCAGACAGGAGCCAGGCCGTTTGCCGGTATCTCGATTTTAGAGGGTGGTGTTTGAACTTTTTGCAATCCATTTTTGATAATATATGTGTTCAAAATATTTTAATTTCACTGCAAGTGCATGGGTTCAGATGTAGTTAGTGTGCATGTACGGGTTTGTCCACAAGGATTAGTTTTGCTTGGTGTTTAACTAAATTGGTGTATTCAATTAATGGAACAAGTAATTATATTTCTTTTAAGCAATGTCACAGTTGCTCTGTTCCAATTAATCGCTAGGATGCTCTTTAAATACCTATTGCATTGTACCTTTTAGAGAATGTTTCATTAACTTTAATTTCTTCACCACTTAGAATATTTTGATTTTAAAAGTAGTCTTTTAATAAATAATTTGAATTTTTCACTGAAAGACACTATCCAGTGAGTTTTACTTTCAAATATTTAATTCCTCTTAAGTCTTAAGATTATACACTTTTAGTTTGCATAAAATTTGTCATTTTGCGTAGAGTGGGCACTTAACTCTGGAGGTAACTCGTGGGTAGACGACCTTACCCTCAAACTTACCCAAGGGTTGTGCAATAAATGTGAGTTTCAGTTGCTTAAATAGCACATTCCGAATTAGCTGAAACTTGTAAGAGTTGAATACTTATATTTTTGGTCTTTTTAGACATTTTAAAACACAACAAACAACATAATACATAAAACACAACAAAGTATGAATAACTTGTAAAATTAAAATACAACATTCAACATTATAGTAAACATAAAATCATTCTCTAACTATCGTAACCAAGTTGATAAAATGGGTGTTTGTAAATTCAAGTGTAAATATAAAGGCAAAGTAAAAATAAAAGAAAAGTAAAAGGAAAGGAACACTTAATACTTCACTATAAGTTCTCCCTTCGAAACTTGCTTAGGCTAAGAACTTCTCTTTGTCTTTACTTCCAATCCACCAGGTCATCAATCTGGCAAGCCTTCCTTTTCATGGCTAAGGGACTATTTTATAGATGGGAGGAATGGTAGTTCAACAGTTAACAAGGGTGTGGTGCACGTTCGGATGTGTGAGATCGTTCCATGCAAGCAACTTCTTCAACCAGTCCGTCCACGTTCTTCGCAGTTAAGCTCCAACTAAATTAATATTTAATTCTACCTTGATACGTATTTCCTGCAGTTACTTACCGAATTTCCCTGCAAATACTTAAGAAATATCTTTCGTGAAACACATCATATTACAAGAGAAATAATTCATAACATTTAGATCTTAACTATAATCGTAACTATTTTTATATCAATGAAATTCATCGCATAGAACAAACAGTGTACAGGTCCAAGGGTAAACCAGTTTACCCTCACATAAGTTCGTGGGTAAACCCTTAATGTTCGCAGAATGGTCTGAGGGTAAATAGCTTAACCCACGGACTTTGCATTTAAACATAAATCACGATTTTTTTCTGTGAATTAATCACTTTATTAGCAACCTAAAGAGTCAATTATCAATCATTCATTTTGGTTGTAGGGGATGTTCAGTAGGAGTGTGTCGAGTATTATATTTTGATGATGAATATTTATTTATTTTTTAGTGAATATTTGATGATAAATATTTTTAGTATTTCATTATTACTAAAATTATTCTAGAAAAGTTATGGTGATTATTGTTTAATTATTTAACACTTGTATTTTCAATTTAGGTTAAGTGTTTAAGTTAGTGGATTAAGTGTATTAATTTTAAAAACACTTAAGTTTGAAATTTGAAGGGGTACAATTGAATTTGAAGTGTTAGATAAGGTTAAAACTTTATAAAATCAATGATTAATGTCACGTGAAAATTTAAGTTCATACATGATGTGAGAATCGGTGTTTTAATATTAAAAGTCCGAAAAGGTTGGGAAACTAATGAACAATGTTCGATGTTTTAACATAGACACGTGATTTCTTAAGTTCGGTGCGTGAGTTTTAATGTGCACATGGTGTGTACAATAATATGTATTTTAGCATTAAAAGTTTGAATATTTTTGGAAGTTAATGTTAAAAACCTAAAACTACTTAAGTGATAATTCTTGTTAAATAATTTAACATTTTATATTTAAATCATTCTTAAGTGATCGTACAGGGACATAGTTGAGCTTTTATAGGTGAAACGTGGCTGAGATCATGGACTTGAAGATTTCAAAGTAGAATGGTTGGATCATTGATGTTCCAGAAATATTTAGAAAAATAACTAAAAATTCGAGAATATAGGACATGATCAAGATGAACAGGGGATGAAATAGGAAGTTATTGAATATTTCAATAACATGTTCAAGAGTTTTTGTGGACATAATGAAAGAGATGGAGGAAGTGTATTTTGCTCTATAAATACACTTGAAAACTCAACTAATCAAGAATGCATTTTGAATCAAGAAGATAGAGAGGCATTTTTAGAGACGTAGATCCAACTAAAGTACAAGTTTGAATATTAAGATCAAGGTTCAACTCGAAAAGGTAGTCAAATGTTCAAAGCTTCAAAGTTGAAGTTAGTTCGAGGTTGAAGATCAAAGGTGAAGATTCAAAATTATTCATCAAGTAAGAGTTGTGCTAAATAGTTAGAATTTGTAAAGAAGGATATCATATTTTAGCTTAGTTGAATACTTGATGTGGGTTTTTAGGGGTCCGGGTGCTGCTTCCTTAAAGCGGCTTGTCGGCAGCAAGCCGGCTCCATCCCCCCAACTTTTAACCAAATGTGGGTTTTTAGGGGTCCAGGTGCCGCTTCCTTGAAGCGGCTTGCTGGTGGAAAGCCGGCTCCATCCCCCCAACTTTTCACCAAATGTGGGTTTTTAGGGGTCCGAGTGCCGCTTCCTTGAAGCGGCTTGCCGCTCCATCCCCCCAACTTTTCACCAAATGTGGGTTTTTAGGGGTCCGGGTGCCTTTTCCTTGAAGCGGCTTGCCGACGGCAAGCCAGCTCCATCCCCCCAACTTTTCACCAAATGTGGGTTTTTGGGGGTCCAGGTGCCACTTCCTTGAAGTGGCTTGCCGGAGGCAAGCCGGCTCCATCCCCCTTTAAGCATGGGGTCAACAGAATGCCCCTCCCTAGGCAAGGTTGTATGACTTTTGAGGAAGGAAATCGACATCCTAGGGTTGAATGACCCTCCATGCGTAGACGGTAAGTCATGCGAGATTTCACGCTTTCATGAATTATCCACCGTAGGTCGGACAATAGAATCGGGCTTACACCCTCGGTCACTTTACCAGGGGATGCCATATCGCTAGTGATACGTTGCTTTTTCAAAAGCTGCCATTGTCACAGTGGTCATGTCGTACCTTTGCGATTTTACTTTCGAGCCAGCTATTCACGTGGTTGCCGCCTAGCAGGAGGCGGCAACCGGCCGGTGACATGATTGAAAAAGCTGCAACGGACGTAGTGAATGGTCACGTCGTACCTTTGTGATTTTACCTTCGAGCCAGCTATGGAGGCGGCAACCGGATGAAGGCCTTGCGTGCTTCTGTACTTTTCTCGATTTTCGTTCATCTTTTCTGGTTTCTGTGCAACTTTCTCGGTTACCATGCCTTGACCATACCTTTTAAAAGTTGTTAGGAATCATTTTAGCTTTCTTGATTTTTGTGCAACCGGTTTTTGAACCGATTGCCGCTTCCAACCATGCGAAATCTGGGTGACCTATTTTCCTATAAATAGAGTGGAGGTCGTTGGAGATTTCCTCATCCCTCCCTCTCGTTTTCACTCCTCCCTTGAGTTCTCGTTTGGATTTTCTTCTATCTTTCCTTAACTTCTTCCCTTGAGCTTTAATCAACATGCCTCGCACCAAAAATGTTACGGGGCACGTTTGCCAATCGGCTTCTGGGTCTGCGCGATGATGGTTCGATCTTCTGCCGGTGACTTTGAGGAACATGCTGGCAGAACAGCTCAATTGTCCCAACCGGGCCGAATAAGTCCACCTAGCCGTTTTCTTTTAATTAACTGGCAACGGCTGCGATGCTACTTCGGCCAAGGCCATATCTCATTGGTGGTTGGGAGAACGGCGACGGAGCTCTGGTGCCTCTATCTCCTGTGTGCCAATGGAAGGTGAGGCTTTAGCGGAGGCCCCCCTTCAAAGCTCGCGGCGCCGGATGCATCGCAAGGCCATCGTGGACTGGCAACAGCATCTTGCCGGAACTCCATCAGGGCCGTTCGAGATTCCTGATGACACGGCTTTAGAGGCGGGATCGGTCCAGCTGGCACTCCCTTGGTATCGAACTCTGACCGGTTCTAAGGAGGCGGCGGCTGACGGCCGCTTGGCCGTAAAGACGGTGTTACATGGGAGGCTGGCCAAGTTCGATCGATTGCCAGAGGTGGAGCAGTTGTTTGCCAAGCAAGGCTTGCTTCCTTTCGTTTGGGACTTCCGTTGGGTCGAGACCATCCCCGGCTTGGTGGCCAAGATGTACTCCAACCTATCAGAGGTGGAGTCGCAACTTTATCTGAGCCTCCAGTCAAGACCGATGGAATTCTCTGATGCGCTCCTGTTCGAGGTGTTGGGACTCCACTTTACCAGTTTGGACATTTTCTCCCCCTTGTCAAACATTCCCTGGAGCATCGACGACATCAATGCGGTAGTTGCCACGGATGCCGATTTTGACCAATGGATCGTTAAGGCTCGGGACCTGAACCCGGTCGCCCACCTCGTCTCCTTTGTCCTCAACAACACAATCCTCCCGAAAGGGGGGCATTGGGACGAAATTAGCGTGGCGACTTATCTTGCGATTTTCGCGGTGGTAACGGGTTGCCAGGTGAATTGGGCGATGGCGATTCGGTGCCAGATGCGTGGCGTGATTCTCCCGATCCGGCGGCCTCCCAGCCAGTTGCTCTTTGGGGAGGCGATGGTGGAGCTGGCCCACTTCCTCTGTATCTCAACCGGAGGCCGGTAGAGGGTTCTGCTCCAGATCCGACTCATTACATCAATCAACTTGGGTCGGTACGAGAGGCTTGCCTCTAAGTAGTCTAGCTCGTCATCCAGCGGGCGGTCAACCGGGCGCCGTCCTCCTGCTCCTGCTTCTGCTTCACGGTCTACCGGCGGAACTTCTCTAAACCCGGATTATGCCGAGGATTTGCGTGCATCGCTGGATAGTCTCTATGCTTGAGACAAAGTTATTATCTGACTGTTGAGCCGAGAAGATCGGTTGATCCGGCCAGTCGACCGGATAGAGCGGCGGGAGAAGGTTCGTGACCTACGGAGATGGGAGCGCTAGAGAACCGACCCCCGGAGATTTGAACCCCGGAGGTTTGAATCCTTAGAGTCTTCTAAGAAGGAGTAGTCTGCTTGTACCCCCCCCTTTTCAAATGATGAATAATATCTTAAATTTAATGGAAATTCGTCCATAACTATCTTCTCGAGTGTTTTTGTGAGTTTGCGGGCGAGATTTTGAGTGGCGACACTAAGACCCTGTTTGTGCCATGTTAGGAATTTTGGGGGAGCCGGTAGCCGGGTTATCTTAACGATTGGTCGACGGCGGGCCCGTTGGTCACTCGAACCAAATGTCCAAGTATGGTTTATGGCGTGCCGGCAACCGGGTTTCCTTACCGATTTGTCGGTGGCAGGCCGGTTAAACGTCTGATCCGTACATCTAAGTATGGTTTTAGGGTGCCGGCAACCAGGTTTCCTTACCGATTTGCCAGTGGTGGGCCGGTTAAATGCCTGATCCATACCTCTAAGTATGGTTTTTGGGGATGCCGGCAACCAGGTTTTCTTACTGGTTTGCCGGTGGCGGGCTGGTTACACACCCGATCCATACGTCTAAGTATGGTTTTTGGGGTGCCGGAAACCGGGTTTTCTTACCGGTTTGCCGGTGGCGGGCCGGTTACATGCCCGATCCATACGTCTAAGTATGGTTTTTGGGGTGCCAGCAACCGGGTTTTCTTACTGGTTTGCCGGTGGCGGGCCGGTTACATGCCCGATCCATACGTCTAAGTATGGTTTTCGGGGTGCCGGCAATTGAGTTTTCTTATCGGTTTGCCGGTGGCGGGCCGGTTACACGCCCGATCCATACGTCTAAGTATGGTTTTCGGGGTGCCGGCAACCGGGTTTTCTTACCGGTTTGCTGGTGGAGGGTCGGTTACACGCCCGATCCATACGTCTAAGTTTGGTTTTCGAGGTGCCGACAACCGGGTTTTCTTACTGGTTTGGCGGTGGCGGGCTAGTTACACGCTCGATCCAGTCGTCTAAGTATGGTTTTCGGGGTGCCCAAAACTGGGTTTTCTTACTGGTTTGGCGGTGGCGGGCCGGTTAAACGCCCGATCCATACATCTAAGTATGGTTTTCGGGGTGCCACCAACCGGGTTTTCTTACCGGTTTGCTGGTGGCGGGCCAGTTACTTGCCTGATCCATACGTCTAAGTATGGTTTTCGGGGTGCCGGCAATCGGGTTTTCTACTGGTTTACCGGTGGCAAGCCGATTACACGCCTGATCCATATGTCTAAGTATGGTTTTCAGGGTGCCAGCAACCGGGTTTTCTTACCGGTTTGCCGGTGGCGGGCCGGTTACACACCTGATCCATACATCTAAGTATGGTTTTAGGGGAGCCGGCAACCGGGTTTTCTTACCGGTTTGCCGGTGGCGCGTCGGTTACACACCCGATCCACACGTCTAAGTATTATTTTCGAGGTGCCGACAACCAGGTTTTCTTATCGGTTTACCGGTGGCGGGCTGGTTAAACGCCCGATCCATACATCTAAGTATGGCTTTCGGGGTGCCGGCAACCAGGTTTTCTTACCGGTTTGCCGGTGGCGGGCCGGTTACACGCCCGATCCATATGTCTAAGTATGGTTTGAAGGTGCCGGCAACCGGGTTTTCTTACCGGTTTGCCGGTGGTGGGCCGGTTACATGCCCGATCCATACGTCTAAGTATGGTTTTCGGGGTGCCCGCAACCGGGTTTTCTTACCGGTTTGCCGGTGGCGGGCCAGTTACACGCCCGATCCATACGTCTAAGTATGGTTTTCGGGGTGCCATCAACTGGGTTTTCTTACCGATTTGCCGGTGGCAAGCCGGTTACAAGCCTGATCCATACATCTAAGTATGGTTTTCGAGGAGCCGGCAACCGGGTTTTCTTACTGGTTTGTTGGTGGCGCGTCGGTTACACACCCGATCCATACGTCTAAGTATGGTTTTCGGGGTGCCGGCAACCGGGTTTTCTTATCAGTTTGCCGGTGGCGAGCCAGTTAAACGCTCGATCCATACGTCTAAGTATGGTTTTCGGTGTGCCGGCAACCGTGTTTTCTTACCGGTTTGCCAGTGGCGGGCTGGTTACACGCCTGATCCATACGTGTAAGTTTGGTTTTCAGGGTGCCGGCAACTGGGTTTTCTTACCGATTTGTCGATGGTTGGCCGGTTACACGCCTAATCCATACGTCTAAGTATGGTTTTCGGGGTGGCAGCAACGAGGTTTTCTTATTGGTTTGCCGATGGTGGGCCGGTTAAACGCCCGATCCATATGTCTAAGTATGGTTTTTGAGGTATGTTGAGGGGTCGATCATACCTGGGTACTGGTGGCGGTGGCCGGTCATTTTATCGGGCTACCGGTTGATTTTTCCGCGCATCGTCTCCTCTTGCACGGGTTGTGGTTTGGGCGTCCAACGGTCTAAGCTGGCGTGCGTGGGAGAACTTTCCAAACCTTCACCTAGGATAGTTTGACTTGGGTTGTGTTGAGGAGTCGAACATCCTCGGGTAATGGTGATGGTGGTCGGCTGATCTTACCTGGCAACTGGTTATTTCGCCTGCATGCTTGATTATACGTTAGTTCCAAAGGTGGGGAAGGAGTGTTGTCCCTTCCCCTTATCCATGGATATCAGTGTCGCGTTGTGTAGAAAGGTCGGGACATTTTCTGGTGACTCCTTTTCTGGCATTTTGTTTCATTGCATCTATATAGGGGTTTTCAAGCGAGTGCCCGTGATGGAGTTTGCACAAGGTAGCTGTTTCGACCCAATCGTGCTATTCGGACCTACAGGGTAATGAAAGGTGGCTCGCCTCATGTCAAGAGATAATTGCTTGGACATTCACGCATGTGAGTTTGGAAACGTAGTTCCCTTGTCCAGCAAAAGCGACCCTTTGGCGACAAAGACGGGTCGAGAGGAGAGATCTGAGAGCTGTCCTTCTGCCCATAGTCATGCTGATTCATCCTCACTAGTTCACTCTGGGGTTGTAGAAATGATGGGTAGAATCATGCGGGTTCCGAAAATGTGGGCATCGGAACCCGGGGGTGGAAGCAACTTTTAGCGAGATGCCAAGCCCAATGTTGATGACTTAGCTGGGATGTCAAGCCCTAGGATAAGAGAAAAAGGGAGAAGTGGGTGTTGGCAAATGGGTTTCAGCACCCGGTTGTATTGGCAGACTTTGATGGGTTGCCAAGCCCTGAAAGAAGGGGACACTCGGTCAATCGCGACAAGCCGGGTATTGGACTGCCAACAGACGGCGGAATCCTAAGATCTACCCTTCCCTTACATAGGAGTTCATATGCTTTCAGGACTCAACAACAAGTAACTTTTCCTTTTCTTTTCTTTTTCTCTTTTTTTTTTCTTCTTTTTCTTTTTCTCTATTTTTTTTTTTTTTTTTTTTTCTTTCCTTTCTCTTTTCTATTTTGTTTTTTTTCTTTTTCCTTTCTCTCTTTTTTTTCTGTTGAAGAAGTATTCTAGCCACTGACTTTTCTTCTTCCCTTTTTTTTTTGTTCTTCTCTATTACAAAATAGAAGATAAGAAAACTGAATAAAAGAATGCTACTAGCCCTCCCCACATGCCGTCGGCAAGTAAAATAACCCGACGTTGTCGCGGTTGGTGTACCAAGAGGGGATACCTTACCTAGAGGGAGCCAAAGTTTGTGATCTCCCTCATTGTCGGGTGACACTCGGGCTAGGTAAAGAATGGGAGGTTGGATACTCATTCGAGGGGAGGAGTGATCTCCCATCGTTATCTTGTAACCACTCAGAATTAGCAAAGATCATGGGGATAAGGACGAACCTGGATTACTCACCCTATTCCATCTTTGTGCCATCGGAGTTGAACAAGATGGGTGCTCAGATTCTTGATGTAGAAATCTGGACGTAGTTGGTGTCACTCCTGGGGTCGATAGTTCGTCCCAGAGGTCCGAATAGCACTTCTTGAGTCGAATGCGCCGCCTACTGCTACAAACTATTCTCACCGCCGGCTGTAGATGTGGTTGTTGGGTATGTCGGAGGTGGTGGCCGGTTGTAGGCCAGTTGGACGGTGGGGTGTGTAAGTATTCTGGTGATAAGCCGCGGATGGGGGGTCGGGTCATTTTTCGGCTTCCGGGTGTAGTTTCTGGTGAATGGTGAGCTCGTTGTTTCGTGGTTCCAAAACTTAGGAGGATGTGGGAATGTTCCAATGGGTTGTGACCCAGGAAATGAACAAACCTATGGGGTGAAGTTTTGGGGTAGTTTTGTCGACCCTCTTCCTTTTCCCTTTGGACGAGGTAGGACGGCTAGTGAGTTGGACTTACTCATCATGTGTGCCTCGTGCGTGCCTCATGTGACGTGTAAGTCATACAAGGGAATTCACCAAGGAAAGGAGCGTACCTGTCCGGACCTAATCTCTTGATCAGTCGATGGAGAGTCGGACGGAGACTACAGTCACCGGCTTGTCTGAAGGCAGCGGCCACATGGAGTCCCGCTTGTGCACGTTCTTCACGGTCATGGGGCAATTGGCTTCTTGGTTGGCTTGTGGGATATTGGTCTAAGAAGTTGGTGGCCAGTCTGTCTAGAGGCGGCAGCCGCGTGGATCCTTGATCAAGTTGATCTATTGTGACCGTGCGGAGTTGGCCCATTGGGTTTCGCCATTGGCAGTTGCCGAGTGCGTGAAACAGGACGGAGGGGCAGAATGCCCCTAGCTCTGCCCTGAGGTGCACATCTTCTAGTGAAGATGGCAGGTTTACAGTTGAAATTGTCGGAAACCGGTTTGGTAGTGCCAACGACCAGACGAAACCCCCAGAAGGGGTTGGTTGTTCTGTGCCATGGGGGATCGATTCGGGAGGCGGTAGCTGGTTCTTTGGAGGTGGCAGCTGCGCGGCCCCCCCCCATCCAACCCATTTTTCTGGGTCTTGAGGGGGGCCGGTCTAGGGAGGCAGCAACTAGTTCTTTGGAGGTGGCAGCCACGTGGTTCCTGGTCGAACTTGTCTTTCATTGGTAGAACTTCTTCATCTGTGACAAATTGACTGGGTCGAACTCCTGTTGGGTGGCTTCATCAAAAAGGTAAGCGGCTCCCCCGCTGAGGATCTTGGTGATGATGTATGGACCCCGCAAGTTCGGGGAGAATTTTCCCACTAAACCTATTGGAAAAATGGAACGAAGGACTAGATTACCAGGTTTAAGGAGTCAGGGATGTACCTTCTTGTTGTAAGCCCTTGCCATTTTTCTTTGATAAGTCTGGGCGTGGTTCAACGCCCTTAACCTTCTTTCGTCAAGGAGATTCAATTGCAGTAGGTGTGATTCTGACCACTGATCATCAGAGTCCGCTGCTTCTTTGAGGATGCGAAGGGATGGTAGTTCTACTTCCACTGGCAACACTGCTTCAGACCCGTATACCAGTGAGTATGGCATTGCTTTGGTAGCAGTCCATAAGGATGTCTGGTAGGCCCAGAGTGCGTAAGGGAGGTGGTCGTGCCAATCTTTGTGTGTTTGGACCATCTTTTTGAGAATTCGGACCAGTGTGTTAGCTGCTTCGATCGCTCCATTCATCTATGGTCTGTAGGGGGATGCCCTTAGGTGACGAATGTGGCATTGTTTGAGGTAGCTTGTGACCTGCTTGGCTGTGAAGTTGGTGCCGTTATCGGTCACCACCTCGAAGGGTATGCCATACTGGGTGATAATGTTGTTGCGCAAGAACCTTTGGGTGGCGGCTGCCATGACTGTCTTGTAGGAGGCCGCTTCCACCCACCAGGTGAATTAGTTGATGGCCACTAGTATGTACCGGTGTCCATTGGTGACTGTTGGCTTGATCTCACCTACCACATCCAAGGCCCACATGGAGAATGGCCAAGGAGAAGCCATGTTGTATAGTTCCTTGGGGGGCGCGTGGATGAGGTTTCCATGTACCTGGCACTGGTGACAGCGACGGATGTACACAGTGCAGTCCGCTTCCATTGTGCTCTAGTAGTAGCCTTGAAGCATGATCTTTTTCGCCAGGAGGATCCCGTTCATGTGGGATCCATAGACACCTTCATGGATTTCCTGCATAATCGTATATGCCTCGGGCGAGGTTACACACCGGAGGAGAGTTTGGTTGTGGGACCTTTTGTAGAGTTGTCTCCTGCTGAAGATGTAGCCGGCTGCCAGTCTTGACAACGTACGTCTGTCTTGGGTGGTGGCCTTTGGGGGGAACTCTCTGGTCTCCATGAAGGCTTGTATATCTAAATACCATGGGCAGTCCTCTTGCTGTGAGTTTCTCAGATTATGGTGTGGGGACCTATAATCTGTGTTGTTTGGCTTGTCAACCGAAGTCGGTTCTCTGTGTTGGTCTGCAGTCTACTGGTTGCGAGAGCGGCTAGCCAAAGGCACAGCTGTGGGTCTGGCATTGGCCTATTTGGGGACTTCTGTAAGGCGGTAGACATCTTTGCTGTAGGTCGGTTGGTGAAGTGCTGTGACTTCTATGGCAATGTTCTGCCCTTCCGCAACCGCTACCCATGAGGCTAAGACAGCTAGAGCGTCTGTGTATGGGTTATGCTTGCGGCTGATGTGTTGGAAGTGGACGAACCGAAAGTCGCTTGCTAATTGCAATACAAGTTCTTGGTATGGCTGGAGCTTGGGGTCTCGGGTTTTCCACCTGTTGAGGGTTTGAGAAATTACCAGCATGGCGTCACCGAATACTTGCAGATGTGTGATCCAGACTTCCAGCGCAAGTCATAGCCCCATGATACAAGCCTCGTATTCTGCCTCATTGTGTGAGGATGTGAAGAGAAGCCGCTTGGCTACGGGCAGCATTCTTCCTTAGGGATCCACTAAGATGACCCCTACCCCGCGACCTTTAGTGTTGACTGCTCCGTCGAAGTACAAGGTATGGGGTTTTGGTTGATCAGGATCCAGTTGATCCAGATCTGACTGGTCTGGATTCAGCTCATCGATGGTGAAGATCGGCTCGTCTGGGAAGGAATCTTCTAGTGGTTGGTAATCCGGTAAGGGATGGTGTGCCAGCTGGTCGGCCATGGCTTGAGCCTTCATGGACTTCTGGGATACATACCGGATGTCAAACTTTGCAAGGAGCATTTGCCATTTTACGCACCTGCCTACCAAGGCCGGTTGGTCGAAGAGGTAGCGCAGGGGATCTAGGGGGCTGAGCAACAAAATTGGATAGACTACCAGGTAGTGTCGCAACTTTTTCATCGTCCAGACCAGCGAGAGACAGTACTTTTCAATCAACTCATACCGTTCTTCTATCTCAGTAAATTTTTTACTGAGGTAGTATATGGCCTGCTCGATCCTGCCGGTGGTGTCATGTTGGCCCAATACCATGCCCATGGAGGAAGCGATTACCGACATGTACAAGAAAAGTGGTCGTCCAGGG
>JAMKPZ010002837.1:0-24807 GCA_024699675.1 Amphibolis antarctica
CCGGAGGAGCGACCACTTGCAAGAGGAGGGGAAGAGATGAGAAAAAAGAAAACCAAGCCCAGCCCATTGGAGTGAAAAAAAAGAGGAAAGAAAATAGTCAAGCCCATCGAAGAGAAAAGGGAGAAGAAAACCCGACTTGGGCCCAGTGTAGAAAAAAATGTGCAAAACTTACCTGGGATCGCCTCTCCACCATCCATGCGTCCATCATCTTCAACCTTGTGAAGGGCCGCTCGCCACTGGTTTGCTCGCCACTCACTGCTCGTCTGCTCGTCTGCGTTGCTTGCCACTCGTCACTGCTGTCTCCGCTACTCGCCACCAAAACTCCGACGAACACCCAACTGAAGCTCTTGACCTGCAAAGAAAAGCCGAAGAACAAAACATCAGTGCAAAATGGAGATCGGTACAACAACAAAAAAGGAAGAAAAAGACGATGAGCAAAAGAAAGAAAACAACAACAAAATACAAAGCAAAAAAACAATGAAACAGACGGGAAATTAAACCCTAAGATCGGATGAGAGGGAGCTCAGATCTAATGAGCTAACAACAAAGAAAGAAAACAAAACAAATATGGACCGAAACCCTAACCAAGAAACAAATGCTCGGATTTAGAAAAAATCGAAAGAAAATGCAGGATCAAGAGAAAAAAAACCTCAGATTTGATGAAAAAAACAACACAAAAAATCGCATAGACGAATATCGGAAGAAGAGGAGCTAAAACCCTAGCCAATTGAAATAAAACAAACAAACAAACAAAGAAAAAAAGTGACCAAGCATCCCGCGGTCGTTGCCGGTCTTCCACCGCATGTTCTCACTAGAGCCCCATCGATCACCGCTCATTTTTGCCACCTCGCCACTCATTCACGTCGAGCATTCGCCGATCACCCGCGTTGTCTCCTGGATCGCCCTCGCCCGCGCGTCACTTGGGTGAAATGCCCTTCACAGACAACCCCTCACGAAGAAGGGCGAGTGCGCGTGGGTCGGGCCGAAATAATAATAAAAAATCTAAAACGCGATCTCGGCCCAAACAAAGTTGAAAAAAGAAATGAAAAGAAAATAGAAAAATACATATAAAAACATGATAAGTTTTACAAAAAAAAATTAAAACTTGTCATATGAATTTTCACACTGATTGAAAATCTATGGTATTCACATTAAATTAAAAAACCAATAACAAAAGCAAATAAAAGAAAAAATACATTGATAAGTTTCACATAAAATTGAAACTTATATAAAAGGAAACCCATAAAAACTAAAAAATATATGAAAAGATGTATGATAAGTTTTACCTAAAATTAAAACTTATTAATTAAATTCTCATATTAAATTAAAAGGTTTCATGCTAAATTAAAATCTAATTAGGAAAAATATTAATATCTAAGTTAAAATTAAATTCATAAGTTATCACGTGAAATTGAAACTTATAAATTGAACATCTATGAGATTTCACATTAAATTGAAATCCTCCTAAATCATAAAATACATATTTTGTTTCACTTTAAATTGAAACTTCTCCAGACAAAATATATACAACATTTCACATTAAATTGAAACCTAACTAAAAACAAAACAAAAATATATCAATATTTTAAATTAAATTTAAGTTTCACATAAAATTAAAACTTATATAAGCAAACAAAAATTAATGACAAAGAAAATGTAAAAAACATAAAACATCATAAGTTTCACCTAAAATTAAAGCTTATTATATGAATTTTCTCATTAAATTGAAAATTCACATTTCACATCAAATTGAAACCTAACTTGAAAAGTCAAAATAAAATTAAATTTATAAGTTTCACATGAAATTGAAGCTTATAAATCGAAAATCCATAGAATTTTGCATTAAATTGAAATCAAACGAAAATAAACAAAACGTATCAATATTAAAATCCATAAGGTTTCACATAAACCTAACTTAAAAATTAAAGTAAAATTACCTTTACAAGTTTCACACTAACTGAAACTTATGAAAGTGAAAATAGGATTACTAGGTTCCACATTAAATTGGGACTTATTAAATTAAAATGGAACTGGGAGGTATTAAATTGAAATCGAAATTATTAAATACAACTTATGAAATCAAACCAAAACTTATCAAATTAAAATCAAAATGATCTCACGTTAAAAAAGCTCATGAAATTGGAGATGAAATTTATTAAATTTCACATTAAATTGAGACTTAGCAAATTAAAGTTGAAACTATACAGTTTCATATTAACTAAAATATATGAAATCAAAATTAAAATTAAGTTTTATAATCATTAAAACTTGTGAAATTGAAATCAAAATTATAAAGCTTTACATTAAACAGAAGCTTATTAAATTAATATTGAAATTAAATTATCAAGTTTCACATTAAATTAAAATTTGCCAATGTGGAATTAAAATTATATTAAAACAAATATAATTAAGTTTCACCCGAAATTAATGTTTATATTAAATCAAAACTTATCCAAATTGATATGGTTTCATGAAAAATTGGAAACCTATTAATCTAAGTTAAAACATACAATATTAAATTAAAGTACGTGAATTTTACTTCATATAAAACTCATGTCAAATTAAACTAAAACACATGAGTTGCACTTCATGAAGGAAATTATGTAAAAAACAAACTAAAAATAATATAGTTTCACCTCATATTGAAACTTGAATTATAACAAATTAAAATTGGAATCGAAAGTTTATAAGCTTTACATTAACTTGAAGCTTATTAAATCAAAACACAACAATTTTGCATTAAATTGAAACTTAAGTGAAAATTAAACAAAACAAACCACTAAATAAAACTAAATTGAATAGTTTCACATTAAATCGAAACTTAAATCAAAATTAAAAGAAAACATAAAATTGTCCGAACTAACCTAGTTTGACACATAAAATCGCACTATATCGAAACTTAAATCAAAATTGAACAAAAAATGTTGGGAAAAATAATCGCACTTCGCTCTCCTAAGACACAAAATGTCAACACACAACTCCTCGAACATGGCCCAAAAGTGTGCGTTCCCTCGAGTTGAACGTCGGTGACGAAACTTGAGATCTCTCTCTCGCGCTCTCATAGTAAAGTTGTGATGGAGGGAAGGAGAAAGAAGAAGGAATAAGACATAGAAGTTTGACATGGTTCGACAAAACGGCCTACTCCACAAGGGTGCTGTTTCTCTTTGTGTGTCAACACCTCTTCGTTACAACCATCTCCTCTCGTACAAGCTCATTGATATAACAAAATACACCATATATATATAGTATCACAAATGGGAACTCAAGAGTTGGAACCTCGAGAGTATCATCGGCCTCAAGCATATCGCCACCCAACAACCGCATGGACAGCGACCAACTATCAGACTTGTAGCCGCCTATGACTCATCTCTGGTCGAACCTATCCTTCAGCTAGCTATCGATGGGGTTGACCCGACAGCTGGTTCTTTGGGGCTGGTGGTTGCTCCACTAGACTTCGGCTCCTGCCTCTTGTAGTTATACATCAGTCCATAGACTAAAGGCCGTATACTTACAGCCGTATACTTAAGGTTCTTCGCTCTCACTTCTACCCTCTACGCAAACCCAGCTGCTGCCCTGTGATGCAGGTAGTCGCCTAACTTCTGGCAGAAGCCCAACCTCCTTCGCTTTTGCAGCCTAACTCATGGGCACTCGGTTGCTCCAATGCGGCTACCACCTCGTGGACCTAGCTGTCGCCTGCAACCAGATGGAAGACTGTCTCCACTCCTTGCAACCCTAACAATCTCTGTTCAGAATCAAATGTGTGCATTTTATTGATATTAATTCATGTATTTTAATGAGTTTTATTTGCATTCTATATTGAATTATGATAATTACAAGGTTAACTATACTTTTGAGTAGTATGCACCATTATTCACTTTAATGATGCATGAATTACGTTTTGAGTTGTTAATTATGTTTATATTTATTACATATTGAGAAAGGAATGAATGATTGACATTTGACTCTTTAGGTTGCTAATAAAATGATTAATATACAGAGAAAAACTTGTGATTCATACTTAAATGCAAGTCCGAGGGTTAAGCTGTTTACCCACGGACTTATCCATGGGTTATCCTGTTTACCCTTTAACCATTCTGTGAGTGTTAAGGGTTTACCCACGAACTTACGTAAGGGTAAACTGGTTTGTCTGTGCAAGAAATTTCATTGATATTAAGCAATTGCAATTACAGTTAAAATCTAAATGTTATGAATTATTTCTCCTGTAATATGATGTATTTCACGAAAGATATTTCTTAAGTATTTGCAGAGAAATTCAATGAGTAACTGCAGGAATTACGTAACAAAGCAGAATTAAATATTAATTCAGCTACAGCTCAACCATGAAGAACATAGACAGATAGGTTGAAGTAGTGGATTGCATGAGATGATCTCACATGCCCGGATGTGCAGCACGCCCTTATTAACTACTAGCTTGTGAACTACCAATCCTCTCATCTATAAAACAGTACCATAGCCTTGGAACTAAGCCCCCCCCCCTCTCTTCTTCCTTCATCCACCATTTACAAATCATTTTCTATCTTCTCCATCTTCTATCCTCCACCCACTCATCTCTTCCGAAAGGAGATTGACAACCTCCTCTTCTCTAATTATTCACGTAGTGTATTTACTGTTCTTTTCTCAATCTAAGTGTATCCTTGAAGGAGAGACTCTTGGCGTCGATTGCAAGGTCGAAAGGAAGGCCTACCAGATTGGCGACTTGGTGGACCAGAAGTAAAGACAAAGAGAAGTTCCCAACCTAAGCAAGTTTTGAAGGGAGAAATTATAGTGAAGCATTAGGTGTTCTTTCCATTTTTATTCTCTTTATTTTACTTAACGTTTTTACAACTATACTCAAATCTACAATCACACACTTTATCAACTTAGTTACGGTAATTAAAATATGGTTTTATATTTGCTATAATGTTGAATGTTGCATTCTTACTTTTACAAGTTGTTTGTATTGTACTGTGTTTCTTGCATTGTATTGTGTGTTGTGTTTTGAAATATATAAAAAGACTAAAAATATAATCATTCAACTCTTAGAAGTTTTAGCCAAATTGAATCGTGTTGTTTTTACATCTGAAACTCACAATTATCGCACTACCCACGTGTAAGTTCGAGGGTAGAGATGTTTACCCACGAGCTACCTCGAGGGTTAAGTGCTTCTTCTATGCAAAACGTTAAATTTTATGCAAACTGAAGGGTATAATGTTAAAGATTAAGAAGAATTAAATATTTGGAAGTAAAATCCTCTGGAAAGTGTAACACAATCGGTATTTAAAAACCATCCTAGCGGTTAATTGGAACAAGACAACCGTGACATTGCTTATAAGATATTTAAACAATTGTTTCGCTTAATTGAAGTCACCAATTCAGCTAAACACCAAGCAAAAACTAATCCCTGTGGACAAACCTATACTTGCACACTAATTACATCTAAATCCATGCACTTGCGGTGAATTAAAATTATTTCGTACACATAATTTATATAAGAAAAGAATTACAAATGTTGTCAGTTGCGAGGTAACAATCTCCCACTTGGATACTATCTTCCAAGTTAAACATCTGGCTGCCAATGTTGAAAACTGTGGGTTCTGCTAACAGCACCCATCTCCAAGCTTCACATTCCGTGGAGACCTATGAGACTCATGCAAAGTCTCAACTTCTTCACCATCATCACCTTGGTGAACATATCTAAGTGTTTTCTGCTCCCTTCACCTTGACCTGGAATGAAACTTCGAGTTTTCCGCCAAGTAAATGGCGAATTCATTGTCGCAGAACAAAACATTGTTCTTCTACCGGTGGCCCAACTCAGCTAGGAGGTTCTCCAACCAGATCTTCTCTTTTGCCGCCTCAATAATAGCCACGTACTCTACTTCAGTGGTGGAGAGGGCAATCATACCCTGTAGCTTGGATCTCCAGCTTACAGCCGTACCTCCCATAGTAAACACGTACCCCGAGATGCTCTGGAACTTGTCCATGTCTCCTCCCATATTTGAGTCGCAGAAACCCATCAACTTCGTCAATCCCTTCCGGTAGCACAGGTCGTATTTAGGTGTCTCCCGCAAATACCACAGTATCCACTTCACGACATGCCAATGCTTCATACCTAGATTTCCCATGAACTTGCTCACAATCCCGACAGCATGTGCTATGTTCGACCAGGTGCAAGTCATGGCGTACATGAGACTGCCCACAGCAACTGCATACAGGAACCGGGTCATCTCCTCTCAGTCCCATTCAGTGCTGGGTGACTACTCCTTCAACAACTTAAGGTGAGCCCCCAGAGGAAGATCTGTCTTCCTCTCATCTAAGATATTGAATCTTCTAAGTACTTTCTTCACGTACTTTTCTTGGTTTAACCTCTATGTGCCAATTGCTCTGTCTCAGATTATCCACATCTTGAGAATTTGTCGAGCCTCCCCCAAGTCCTTCATCTCAAATTTCCGACTTAGCAGACCCTTTAGCTTCTAGATTTCTGCCATGTTGGAGCTTGCAATCAGCATATCATCTACATAGATTAGTAGGATGATATTGCATTCCTTCAATCGCTTTATGTAGCAGCAGTACCTATGAAGCTATCAAATTTTGTTGTACCATTGTCTGGGTGCCTACTTCAACCTGTACAAACTCTTCTATAACTGGCAGACCAATCTGACTCCCCAATCGGCTTCTACGTATCCTTCCAATTGCCGCATGTAGATCTCTTCATCCAAATTTTCGTGAAGAAACACTGTCTTCACGTCCATTTACTCCAAGAACAAGTCTTTGGCTATCGCTATGCTCAAGACGGTTCTCATCGTGGTCATCTTGACTACCGAGGAAAACACATCCGTGTAGTCAATGTCCTGAACTTGTTGAAAGCCCTTGACAACGAGTTTAGCCTTGTACTTCTTTCTACCATCCGGCTATTCTTTCAATCTGAATACCCACTTGCAGCCAAGTGCCTTCTTCCCTTCGGGTAGCTGGGTCAGCTGCTATGTCTGGTTTCTTTCTAGGGACTTCATCTCCTCCCTCATGGCTGACTCCCACTCGACTACATCCACCACTTCTATTGCTTCGGGATAGCTACCCGACTCATCGTCATCTGTCAAAAGCAGAAAGTTGGTAGACGATGAGTACCTATCTAGAGCCCTGGAAACCCTCGTCGATCTTCTAGGTTCAGGTGTCATCATCCAAATGTCTTGTTTTGGCTGCCACTCCACTTCAGCCGGTTGCCAAGTTAAACAACCCGACTGTCTCTCGATCGACTCCGCATTCGAGCCTTCGGTAAACCCTCCACCAGTCTCCTAGATCTACTCATTTTGTTCTCTAAGAGCCTATTCATCTCCTACCGGCTCCCTCTCCCACTCATCCTGAACCCGTAAGGGCCCCCGCTTCTATCAGTTTGAGGTTGGCTCTACACTACTGGTTGCCGACTAACTTCAATCGGTTGCCAGTCAGCACTACCCAGCTACCTCTCAACTGTCACATCATTCTTGTGCTTGTATAACTGCTTCTCTTCAAGGAGTACATCTTTCACATGAACCACCTTCTTGGCTTCATTGTTCCAAAGTAGCTGAGATACTCCTGTTCGTACCAGATGAAGTAGCACTTTTTCGACTTCAGATCTAGCTTATCCCTCCTATCTTCGCTAACATGCTAGTAAGATAAACTCCTAGAGATTCGTAGATGAGAGAGACTAACCTTCTTCTCCCTCCACATTTCTTTCGGTATACGGAAGTCAACCAGGAATGATGGCCCCCGGTTTACCAGGTAAGCCATCGTGCTGACAGCTTTCGCCCATAATGTCTTCGAAAACTCGGCATGAAGCCTCATGCATCGGGCCCTTTTGTTCAGCGTTCGGTTCATCCTCTCAGTAACCCCGTTCTACTGAGCAGTTCCAGGTACTGTTCGGACCCTCCAGACTCCTTCTGTCGCACAGAAATCAATGAACTCTTTATTGTCATACTCTCCTTCATTGTCTAATCTGATGCACTTTAGTCTTCTTTTTGTTTGGTTTTCCACTTCTGCCTTCCAGATCTTGAACACTTGGAGAACTTTAGACTTGTGCGTGAAGAAGCGCACCCAGACTTTCTGGGTAGAATCATCGATAAATGTTACATAGTAGTGGGCACCGCCTAAGGAACGAACGAGCACCGGCCCCCACATGTCTGTGTGCACTAGGTCTAGCTTACCCAGCTTTGGACCGTTAACCACCATTGAGAAATGGACCCTCTTCTACTTCCCCAAGATGCAGCTTTCACAACTCTCCAGGTGGACTTCCTTCATACCTGGGATTCTTCCATCGGCAGCAAGCATCTTCAGTCCCTTCTTGTCCATGTGTCCCAGCCGATAGTGTCATTGCCCAGACACCTCTGTGGTAGCAACTGCCACTATCATCCAATCATCCGCCTCACCTCCTGTGAGGTATAGAGTTCCAGTCCTCTCACCGGATGCAATCACGCGAATGCCCTTGGTCACCTTCCACTTGTCGCTTCCAAAGCCGACATGGTAACCCTCTTCGTCTAGTTGGCTTACGGAGATCAAATTCTTGACCATGTCAGGGACATACCTCACCCCCTGGAATCTCCACAATCCCTACTTCGTTTGGATCCAAACTTCACCTCGTCTGAGCATGTCCAAACTTGTGTTGTTGGCCAGATACACCTTCTTCACTCGCATCTCTCGCAACTCTCATAGCAATTCCTTCTGATACGTCGTATGGAATGACGCACCCAAGTCCATTACCCATGTGTCGATTGTACTATCGACACTGCAAATCAGGGCATCACCCGCATTGTCGGCCAACGCATTCACCCCGACCCCTTTACCGACTGCCGCATCCATCCTTTTGGATTCCTAACACTTTGACCAAAAGTGCCCGAACTTGTCACAGTTCCAGCACTTGATCTTCACACAACTCTTACTCTTACCGCATGATTTTTTCTGGTAGTCAAACTTCCGACCTCGGGATTTGCTGCATCCCCTACTCTCCACGCTAAGGGCTGAAGTTGACGCCTCCCCACTACTCTTCCGGCAAATGTCTTCGTTCAGCACCAAATCCATCACCTACCCCATATCCAACCTTCCGTGTCCCAAAGAGTTACTCATGGAAGTTACCATGACTGACCAGCTAGTCGGTAGCGACAACAGCAAGATCAACGCCTGCACCTCGTCATCGAACACAATCTCCACGAAATCCAACTACATCAGGATCATGTTGAGTTTGTTCAAATGGTCGGCTGCCGCTATTCCCTCCCACATCTTCATGTTGAAAAGCTTACGCATGAGGAAAACTTTGTTGGAAGTTGTCGGCTTCTCGTACGTGTTAGAGAGGGCCTGCATGACTCTAGCCGTCATAGTTTCCTTGGCAATATTGAACAACACGTTCTTTGCCAGTGAGACTCTGATCAGCCCTAAAGCTTTTCTATCTAAAAGCTCTCACTGTTCCTACTTCATCTTCTCTGATTTACGTCCCAACAATGACTAGTGGAGATCCTCCATCTTCTCTAGTATAGATTATCCTTCATTTGCATTTTCCAGAACTTGAAATCTCTTCCGTTGAACTTGTTGACACCGAGCTTACTCTCCTCTACCATCACTGATCTTTCTGAGATTTCAGATGAAACACTCCAGCTGCCGCTTTCCTACAGCCAGCTCCCTCTTCTTCTGTTGGATGTCGTATGCTCCTAACGACTGTCTACTCCTAGTGGCACACAACTCTGGACACCACTCTACTCACCCGACTGCCACTTCTACTACCGGGTGTCGTCTACTCCTGACGACCACCATTGCAGACTACACTCTCCTCTGGACGTTGCTCTACTTACCTAATTGCCAGCTAATTCTTCCTGATAGCCGAGTCCTCACTTGTGACTGTGAACGTGTTTTGTATCCTCCACTACTCCTGCTCAACCTAGAGCTTTGATACCAGTTGTTGGGAAAAACAATCGCACTTCGCTCTCCTAAGACACGGAATGCCAACACATGACTCCTCGAACACGGCCCAAACATGCACGTTCCCTCAGGTTGAACACTGGTGACAAAACTCGAGATCTCTCTCTTGCACTCTCTCACAGTAAAGTTGTGCTGGAGGGAAGGAGGAAGAAGAAGGAAGAAGACACAGAAGTTTTACATGGTTTGGAAAAACGACCTACTCCACGGGGGTGCTGTTTCTCTCATTGTGTTGACACCACTTCGTTATAGCCGTCTCCTCTCGTATAAGCTCATCGATACAACAAAATACACCATATATATATATAGTATCACAAATGGGAACTCAAGAGTCGAAACCTCGAGAGTATTGTCGACCTCAAGCATATCGTCACTCGGTAGCCGCATGGACAGTGACCAACTACTAGACCTACAACCACCTATGACCCATCTCTGGTCGAACATATCCTTTAGCTAGTTGCCATTGCGGTTGACCCGGCATCCGGTTCTCCAGAGCTAGCGGCCACTCTACTAGACTTCGGCTCCCGTCTCTCGTATCTATACACCAGTTCGTAAACTAAAGGCTGTATACTTACAGCCGTAGACTTAAGCCGTAAACTTAAGGCCGTATACTTAAGGTTCTCTGCTCTCACTTCTACCCTCTGCGCAAACCTAGCAGCCCGATTCTTGGCTACCACCTTGTGATGCCGGTAGCCGCCTGACTTCTAGCGAAAACCCGACCTCCTTCACTTCTACAACCTAACTCATTTGCACTTGATTACTCCAATGTGGCTGCCACCTCATGGACCCGGCTGTTGCTTGCAACCTGGCGGAAGACCGTCTCCACTCCTTACAGCCCTATAAAAAAAACAAAAGAAATTAAACCAACTTAAATAAAACCTATGAAGTTTCACACTAAATTGAAACTTTCAACAAATTAAAAAAAATCAAGCTAAATATTTTGAATTCCACGTTATATTGGAATTCATAACAAATGAAACTAAATTAAACCAAGCTAAAGTAATAGCTTCACATGATACTAAGTCAAAGCTTTAAATGAGTTAATGTCAAACCAAACTAGAGAGCCTCACATTTTAAAAAAAATATATACAAACAAATTAAGATACGCATATCGAAATCACTCCTAAATAAGAGCTTAAATTGTTTATAAATTTAAATTTAAATCAAAAACTAAATTAAAATGCTCCTAGGCATGAGCTTAAACTATCCACAAATGGAAATAAAATTAAAGTCAAATTGCTCCTAAACAAGAGCTTAAACTATTTATAAATTTAAATCAAAATGCTTTTAGACATGAGCTTAAACTATCTATAAAGTCAAATTCAAATAAAATCAAATTCAAACCACTCCTTGACACGAGCTTAAACTATCCACAAACCTAAACAAAAGTAAAATCAAACTACTCCTAAACTAGAGTCTAAACTATTTATAAATTTAAATAAAACTAAAATTAACTTGTTTATGGGTGGGAGCCTCAACTACCCATAAAACTTGATATTTTAGATAGAAAGAAAACGTAAAAGACATCTAAAATATTTAAAGTTAAAGTCAAATACATAACGCTCCTCAAAACGAGCCTAAGTTGCTTAGAAAATATAAAATTGAGCAATATCTCATGCCAGATTTTATTGCAATTACAACTTGTATTTATAATTGTTGTTTACATATATGTAATGAAATCTTTTATATATTGTGTACATCCAAGTATAATAGTATGATGCAGATAAGATATTTTTCTTCAAAGAAGTTGTAAGGTATAGAGTTGGTCGTCAACTCTTGAGAAATCCTAGACGTAACTGAAATACATGACTTCTAACTCTTGTGTATTTCTTAATATATAAATTATTATCTGTTGTGTTTACAAAAAGAATCCCACAAGGTGTCTCATGAAGAGGTTCCTAGGGACAAATAACATAAGGGGCTCACACAACAATCGTGTCCAACACACGATGTATGTAAGTATTTATTGTGTCTCCAGAATGTTGCAATGCTATTTGCATCATTCTATTTTTTTAACCATGACTTATAGTTTTAGGAAAATCTTTACTTGCTCTTCAACACTAACTAAACGGCTATGCATTAAAAGATTACATTCTTGTAAAATATAACAAAACTTCTTAAAGATGTCTGACATCATTCTACAAGTGTCAAAACAAACTCTCCAATGGCCATCCAACATGTTTGACACAACTTAACTACCTATATATCTGACATTATGCACTAATTGAATAGGAGGGTATGCACTTTTAAACTACTTGACAATCTTAGACAAAACAACCCGAAGAAGTTCAATTTTCTCAACCAACTCCAGTTTTAACCAATTAGTCCTTTCAAGTAGGGACTCCAATGACCTAAGGTCAATATTTTGCACAAATAGTATCATGTCCTTCATTTGTATATATGTCAAAAAAAATTTCAATGTGTTTCAGTATAATATTTCATGAAAATTCTCATACCACTTTTCACAACCAATTGAAGTTTTCTTGCAAGTCATACAAATGTATCATATCAAATAATTGAACAAGTAAATATCTAATATTTTTAACAAATATTAGGAAAGCATGCACAATGTCTTCTATGAAAGGTAATATGCAAGGTATAACAAGATAATGAAGAATATTTTCAAGACTTACTCCATTTTTGTTCACAAACCCTAACTGTCAGCACGATCCCTTCTTGCAAACAAATGTTGGACAGTTGAAGGGTTCATCAGATTAGGCTAATCGACAGTTGATTTACATAAAGGAACATGAGAAAGGGGGTTTTCAAGCTAGTCGATCTTCATCCGATGACGGAATTAGGCAAAGGGAAGATGCGTAATAAATGTGAGTACTAGTGTTGAAGAAGACAGACGGGTGGCGACCAGCAACGGCAATGTGTGAACGACGAGGGAAGATGCATGGATTCAGCTGCTTGAAGCCCTTAATTATCGAAGGGGGGAAAGGGCGACGACGATGGAAGATGCATAATAAATGTTACCGATGTTGAAGAAAATAGACGAATAGCGATCGATGGCGGTGAGAGAAGATTAATATATCATAATTTTTTATTATATATTATAGTTATATATAATAATATTTATTAAATATTTTTAATATTTTATGTTAAAAAAATAATATCAAAAGTTTACATGGTAAATTATGTAATTTTTTGAAAAATGTAAATTCTACCTTATCTAATTCCTTAAACAAATACTATCTTAGAGGTGAGATTAGGTAATATAAGGTGTACCTTTTTTAGGAAGTTTATAATTTATGATGATGGTAATTTTTATTATAAAATGTTAAAATTATTTGATAAGTATATTATAATACAGTGATTGTAATTTAAACAAATGATCTCATAGTTACTTTCATAAATTCCTATATAATACATGTCTATAGCATATATTATAAATAGTAACAAATATGCTAATTTATCAAGAAATATCATATACATTAGAAGAGTTTGTGTCTTTAAAAAGTATGGAAAATAATAGAAAATGGTGAAAATTTTGATGTATTATTTTTCATTATTTCTCAAACTTTTTAAAGTGAAAAATTTTATCATGTATTTTTTTATTAAGTTAAACCATACAAATATTACTAAAAATTAAAACTCAACTCATTCATATGGTCAATTGAGCTAGTAATGTTCAAGTTTGACTTATTGACTACAATGAGTCCAAAATTATGTTCAAACTCATCTCTGGTATGATCAAGTCAAGCTCAAAACAAACCTTCAACAAATACCAAACACCATTCTCAACTCTAAATTGAAACTAATTACCTGCCTACCATTTCCAGAATATGTTTATTTGAAAAGTAATCAGCATTTAAATTATAACATATCAAATCATAAAAATGTAATTTGATTCAATTCATCGATTTAAACATACTCATGCACATCATTAATTGATTTTCCATATTTTATATTGAATTTGTATCAAACGTCACCATCAATTAATCATACTTGAAAAGGACTTAACATTGGCGCGTGAACATAAAAAAAAAACGCAAAAAATCCAAAGAGGCTTCTTGTTATCCTGCAGTTTAAGCCATACCTTTGAACAACAATTGAAGTGGTGGCCAATTAACACATCCTTATCCGACCACTAATGTAACCTTCCTTAATTCAGAGTACGTAGTTAAAAATCCACGACCGAGACGTTTGAAGTGGTAGCCCTAATTTTGAACCGTTTAAGTATATACCCTGAGTTGTATCTTCTTCACTTAATGAAAAGCAACATCATTTTTCAGATCAAGCGTGTTCTCTCACACTCTCTCATGGTTCCAAAGCAGCTACAACATTACCCTCTCGATCAAGTCACCTTGAGAGCAGCTTTTTCAACTTTGAAGCTGAACGTTTTAAGTAGACAAGTCAAACGCAAGTCAAGCTAGATCCACTCTATGTTACTATGTTACGGGAAGGTTTTTCACTGTACGTATTAATGATAGACAAATCAAACGCAAATCTTATATTTTAAACCCTAACCTTAAATGAAAACACACATGCATCAAAGCTTGACTTTGAAGCAAAAGTGGGACTATTCCAATACAACAATCATTACAACATAATACAAAACCTTAAATCCTAAACTCTAATTATTGGCACGAAACTATTCAATGCAGATTTCAAATGTAGCCTATAGCCTAATGGATTAGTTGCCACGGCACTCTTCTAAAACCCAAGTCCACCATTATGCTAATCACAGCACTCTATGATGTAATGCATTATTAGTTGTTGATTAGAACAAGGCGATTGGGATAGAAGATCTGGAGTACGTCCCTGAAGGATATATAAATACAGACTTGCTTGTAGTCTCGTCCATGATCACATTTCTTTCTCTAACAAATTTCAGTGTGTGACAGACATCAGTTCAGAGAAGAACGTCATCCAAAGATAAGATGGAGATGTGTGGCATCCCTAACAGACGAAGTGTAAACTAAATCATAAATAGAAGGCAAGAGGATAGTTCTCGTCGAGCTCTCTACACACACACACCCACGCACACACACACACACACACATATATAGTATGTCTTTCGGAAACGATATAAGAGCAGTCTCGTCCATGCACCCATCCCAACTATATATTGCTCAGAAAGAGAAAGGAAGCCTGCAAATGGAGAAGAAAGAATCAAATAAACATTTCAAGGCTGCCTAGATTAATTATTGCACACAACGGTTGGAGAAAAAATGACCCAATTCCACTACAAGAAAACTATCCTATAATGACATGTAAAATTTCATTTGCCACTATAGATAGTCTATCCATCACTATAGATATTCATCATCTATCACAATAAATCATTATTTAGTGACGAACAGAGATGTGTCGCAATAAATAACGTTATCTGTCACTAAAAATGTTCTATGGTGACAATTATATCAATCCATCACGATATCTCTATAGTGACGTTGACTATTGTGATGGATGTATTTGACTTATAGTGACGAATTTTGAAACCTATAATGACGGATTTGTCTATCACTATTAATTTATTTTCTTGTAGTGAATTCTCACTTATCCCACTGCTTACCCTAATTAATAAGAAAATTAAAACAGTAATTAAAAGGTTCGAAACCATGTACATCGATCTTGATCTATTCATACGTATGGAGTGGAGACACTATAAATTAAAAACTTGATGACATGCGTATGTACCGAAACCAATGATTTGCTTACCCTAATTTGAGCGAGGTATTTGAATTACTATCATTGCTTTCCTGAGGCTCCACAGAGTTGGCGTTGATGGACTCGGAAGATTGTCCATGATCGTCGTTGTGCATGATGTCTAGGTCGTCAACCGACTCTTTTCCCCTCACAGTCACGTCCATTAGCTAATCAATCAAACAAAAATCACGTAGCAAATGGGCATGTGAGAGTCAATATCGCGAAGTACCGGAACCCAAACATGCATGAAGAGGACAACATGGGTTTAGAAATTTGTAAACACGTCAATTGAGAGGTCGATTGATCAAAGACAACCCAGCACGTACTTGTTGTCGCAATCGAGCATTTTCCTGCATCAGCTGCAATCCCTGCATGAGTTTGTCATGCCAAATGCACGAGTTAATTAAGCACATATGTATTCCCTATGGTAACAAACGAACAAATCTTAGGAATGTTGAAAAAAATAGCCTTACATAAGTGAAACTAAAACCTTTATATCACTTATAAACATTTTCCCACTAGTCAATTGATTTTAATGAAATAAAATTCACATAACATTAAAGTTAACCCACGTACGTTACATGTAAGACATTATATAAAGTTCTTTAATAAAGAACTCATAAGCACATAAACATGTTTAGAAAAATAATCTTACATCAGAAACAATATATGAGTAAAACAAAATTTCTTATATCACTTATAAGTCATTTCTCATTAGTCAATTAATTTTAATAAGATAAAATCCACAAGAAAATGGTTAAAATATGAAAAATAGTGAAAAATGATAATTATATTCCATTATTTCTCATACTTTCCAAAGACAAACATTTCTTAATATCTGTATCTGAAAGTTAAATTTGAAAATGTCCCAACACAACTCCACAAGAAAAATTGTAAGAGAACAATTAATCCAGTAAAATTCTAAAGTTTTGGATTGGCTTCTTGAAATCCATATTTTCTCAAACTTGGTTTAATTGCCTTAGCAGGTAAGATTCAGGTTACTCGATCAGTTACATATATGATACATAGAAGAAAAGAATCAATCAATCGTGTGTGATATATATAGCTCATACAGATTTCTCCAACTACATGACCATAGAGAAGAGGCGGCTCAATTTATCCAAAGTATAAATTTGAACTGAAAACGATAAATGGAAAAAAAACTAATTTGTTTTCAAGAAAACGTCAACTTAGCTAGACTGCATTTAAACAATCATTCTAATATCATTTTAATTTTTAAACATTACTCCTCATTTCAACATCATTATAACATCAGCTTAGGTTCAAGAAAAGTGATACTGATCATCACGAAAAAGAGGTTGCATTTGATCTTCTCCCTTTCCTTTGTCTGTATCATATATTCCGAAGGTCAATATTTAAAAACCACAAGTATCATTCCAAATGTCTATATTTGAAATGAGTTAATCTTAATTATTATTTAAACATAATGATGTTACTTCAGTTATATATATATATATTAATAACATAATTTACATTGTATATAATATATATTAATTATTTAATATTTAAACATGAATTAGCTAACCAAACCCTAAAATCAATAGCCAAACCATGCATTTACTAGGTTTCCCTTCACATGGAGGTGTTGAGATCAACATGCTGATGATGTCAACATCAACATGCTAATAGTGCAACTAGCACATCGTTGACAAATTGTGAACATGCTGATGACGTTAGCATCGACATGTCAATGGTACAACCAACATAATTTTAAGAGAGGACATGTCGATGAAACTTAATTTTAATCAAACCCAAATATAAATATGTGAGCGATTATATTGGAAGAGAGACAACAAATCAAAATAAGAGAGGACAATGGTTTTTCATGTGCCCTTTTATTGTTATATCACCTTGGTAAGATCGAATTGAGATCTTACTAGTTAGGTCACAACTTACAACTCTTCAGATTAAACAAAGTCCATTCAGACCAAAACTTTTTCGATAGATAAGGACTCATAAAGTTTCATTCCTACCAAGTTTTGCAATTTTTGAAGCAACAAAATGATAACAGAATTTTCTAAAAAAGAAAGGTTGTTTTGGGTAAAATTTATTTTGCCTCTTATTGGTGTTATTCATTGTACTATTAACTTGATTGTGAAAGCATGCATGATTCCTCTAATTAAATACTCTAGAGGAGACCTGATTGTACCCACTATCATTATAATAGAAGTTTGAAAGTAAATCGATTGATCTCATGATTTTTACTCCTTGTACTAGAGAGATTTTCCACGTTAAAAATATTGATATACTTGTGATTGCTTGTTTTGTTTGATTGATTTCTACTATTTCTTCATTATTGAGAAGTTGTTTTAAAAGATCCTATTATGTTTTTTCCCAACAACATATATGCAAATTGACTACAAATGATGTTTCAAGCTAAATCAAGTCAATGCAATTTAAGAAATCCAACCAAGTAGTACGTCAAAAATGTTTTGATCAGCTGATCCAATAAGTTGGATCCATCCTTTGATCAGCTGAGGTATATATTGGATCCATCCTTTGATCAGCTGAGGTATATATTGGATCCATCCTAACAATGCAGAGGTAAAGAAAATTATATTGGATCCATCCTTTATTAGACATTGTATATACTTAACGCCAACTTTTTTAAGAAGTTAAGCACTTATAAAAATAAGTAATTCCAAACGTCACTGCCTTTCAAGTATCTTCAACCGTGGCCAAACTTCAATAGGCTAAGTTTTTTCATCTTCAAAAAAAAAAAAATCCAAATCCCTAAATTTAAAACTAAAGGTGGTGACGAGATGCTTCAACTCTAGAGAATTGAGAGCTGTGATGATTTCTAAAGTAGTAGAGATCATTAGGAGATGTTGGAAAGGATCCACCCTTAGAGCCATTAAATAAATTTGGAGGAAACTATACCCTTTTCCAAGGGATCCAAAAATTTCTATAAGCTTAGAGAGAAAAAGATATGTGTTTTTTTTTTCTAATAGAAAGCCAGATATATCCGGAAATCTGAAACACACATTGGTATATATCTGGAAAACAAAGAAGTAGTGCATGCAAGCTTGTAAATAAATATATATGGCTAATGCAACTAAATTTATAATGTGAAGAACATTATAAAGGAGCAACCATTAATTACTACCTTCCGTTGAAGACCATTTATCTCCTCCGTTATTTTTTTGCTCTGAGAAATAATATAAGCACACGATTAGTCTAAAATAATCTAATAACTAAGTAGAATTAAGGCTGAAACTAAAGCAGAGAACCAAATATACTTTTCGGTCTAGAACTCGGCTTAATCCTGATTCAAGGGTCTTCTCTAACTTCTGCAGCTCTTGTAACGTTAACCCTTGAAGATCTTCACCTTTCATTTGCCTATGAAAAATGCAATCAACAAGAATAATGCTTGCAGCAATTACTAAAGTGATATCTTAATGGTTGAGAGACATCTTACTAAAACTTATGGTCTTAGATTTAAAATTTTACTAATATAGTAAAATTATCTTAATATAATAATTGCAAAAAAAAGGAATAATGCTTGCAGTAAATCTATACTGTGCCATTATTGTCATGGGAAGAAGAGATGGAATTAAGAGATAGAACACATGCATCAATATTTGATTCAAAAATTCAATATATACCAATGTAAATTTGAAAAATGACTATTTCGGATTCAGAAAAAAGATAAGGAAAATATAAGCGAGAGATGGAAATTAAGTGAAGAAGAAAATAAGAGAGAGGAAAAATGACAAAGAAGAAAATGTGTAAAATAGAAATGAAAATATGTGAGAGGATGTGTTATATATTTACATGCATGGAACATTTTATGTGCATTTTACTTGCATTCAGAAAAAGGAAAAGAGAATGCTTGCAGTATAATTATATAGTTATCTAGAAACTTGACAAATACATATGTAGGTACCTGAGTTTACGGCTTGCATCTTCAATTTCTTTGGTTAATCTTGCACAGACGTTGTCATCCAACTACATTACAACATAACTGATTGTGTTTGAATGTGTTTTGCATGCATGAAGCAATATGACGTTTTTGAATGAAGAAACGTGACGCTAAGGGACATGCTGTATATAATAAGAGAAAAATTCAACTTCGATTTTGTATATGTTGAAAAACCTACACATAATCGGTAAAAGTGTTAAAGACAAATCTAAAGAAATAAGGTAAAGAAAATTATCTTATGATATACATTCAACAAATTAAATCAAAAACTAACGTGTTTACAAAATTTTGACAATATATATGTGACGACATATGTTTAAGTATAATGAAAAAGATAATGCAATCAAATGTAGAATAACATTTAAGGGAGGTTTTTACCTTTGGAAAATATAAAAAATGATGTAAAATTGTGAAAAATAATAAGTCAAATATTTGCTAACAATTTCTAACAATTTCCAAAGGCACAAATTATTTGATACTTGTGGAAATTTATACATCATTGAAGGGCATGCTGCTTTTTGCCATATTGCTATTAGATCATTAATTAGTTTTCATGAACCACGAATTAATCAGATAAATAGTTACTCTAACTTACACTTAAATCAATGCTGAACGAATAATTTATTGATTTGAATTTTAATTTTTTATCAACGAAATCATATAACAAAGAATGGCCATACAATATTTATCTTACATACATTCAACTCGGGAGCTGGTGCATCTGATTTTCGTGGGCTCTTGGCATGCTTTTCAATGATCTCCTTCATGCTTTGAAATGGAAAAGGGAAGCATATAAAACACGTGTTACATGAAAAGAAAGAAAATAATGTGGTGTGATATCTTAGGTGTAACTTATATATATATATATCAAATAAAAACCCTAAACCCTAGCTAAACCTTAAACTCATAACCAATTTTTCACTCTAGAACTGAAGAATTGATGTGTCATTTGTCCTAGAAAATTTCAGGTGGCTGATACACGTACTGAAAGCAGTGCAGCTCTTTAATCACTTCAGGAACGAGCTCATAGTGATTTCTCTGCCATTTAACTTGACGGGGCTATTATATGCCAGGACAGCAACATGATCTATCCCTCTTCTTATGGTGATCAATTAAGATGAAAGAAGCAAGTCTTACCAAACAAGCATGACAAATGGGACATAAGATATCAGGCATTCAACATGAAAAAAATATGAAACTGATCCTATCTTCTAAATTTTTAACATCTTTATATATCTTTCTATTTTAACCTTCTAGATTCAAGAATATGATACTCAACATGAACAAAATACGTCTCTACAAACTTAAACTTTCAGATCCAAAAATCCATTCTAAAGGTGCCAAAAGACTATTGGATATATCCAATATATAATTAGATGATGTTTGGTTTTACAAGCCTGATTCCTAGTAATTTCATTTTAGTTTTTCATGAAGAACCTAGTCAACAATGTTTGAAAATGACAGTGCTTTTTCAAAATTATGAATACACTAAACAAACAAAGAAAGTGTTAGATTAAATTAATTAAATGTTGGAGTTAATTAGGCCTATGTAATCTTAAACACATATAGTACGTCCATAAAAAGAATCTCAAAAACACTTAATAAACTAATACTAAATAATAAAGTGAAAGTCCAAAGTTGAAGATGGTATAGATCTAGATAGTATCTTGTGTATAGGTGTGATACTTTCTTTAGTCTCACATCCTCAAAGAAAAGAGAAAATAGAATCCCTAATGGATATAATTAATTCTTTATTGCAAAGTTCAAGATTATTTACTTATATGTGGGAGGTAGTATTGACTATGACTTCCCTTATTCTGTTGGGAAAAACCGTTGAGCACTCACACACTAGAGAACTAGAGAAGGATGGAGAGGAAGAAGAACTTACAAACAAGAATACTAGAATTTACAAGATTCAGTAAGTTGCCTACGTCTATGACCACACAAGAACTCCATTGTTCTATAAGTTTTGACACTTACAGGTTACAACAATTTCATCCCATTATTAAGGATTCCTTAGGGCAATACTTCACACAGGAAGTTACCAAAATACCCTTATACTAGGTCTGTCATGTGACCTAGACAACGTAACCGTTCTACTACAGGGGTGCCTTATAATTTTTGGTCAAACCACATCTATAACCTAGTCAAACCATTTTTGGATCCGATCCTATCAAAGTTTGATAATTCAGTTAAGTCATGTATGGGTTCAGTCAGACTGCTTCTAGGTTCAATCATGTCAAAACCTAAGAGTTCAGTTAAACCTAGTCAATCTCCACACCTAGCAATATTCAACATAGAGTTTCCCACAAACATAAAGAAAGTAATACATATAAAATTTGGAGAAGTCGAAAAACATGTCTCAAATATCTTAAAGTATGTTGGTGTCTTGCAAAAGTATACATCCCAATACACAAGATTAAAATGTTGCAACCTTAAATAGTAGATGCAATATTCTTAGGTTACATAGAGACAAGTAATGTCTATTGGGAAGGTCTCAGCCTAGTCCCAAATATACTTTGGCAGGTCCCAGTTTTGTTTCACACCTTTATTTCTATTTGGTAAGGATTCATCCTAATCTGTCTTACTCTATATCTTCTCTTTTTTGATTGGATCCCCACCCTATAAACAAATGAGGGAATTTTATAAAAAATCAATGCCTATAGACTTAGTGATTACATCTGAGATCTTGGACACAAATGTTAACACAATTGTAGAGTTTTGTGATAATACATTCTTCGAGGATGTATTTTCCATGAAGATATGTGATTTCTAGGGCGTCACTTTTATAGATCTTACTAATACTAATTCCATTCCTGAACAAGTATAAAGGATGATAGATGTTGTGGGGGTGTCAAGAGGCTCACACTCCAATTTCATCAAATGGATGTGAAATTCGTATTATTGCATGGTGATCTCCAAAAGGAGATTTATATAGAATAGCTAGAAGGATTTATAATGAGTAGGAATGAAAAGAAAGTTTGTAAATTTATTAAATCTTTATACAAAATCAAGTAATCCCTTAAATATTTCCATAGACAAGTTTGATCAAGTAATTCGATCATTTAGCTTCATTGTAAATAAATATGTTTACTTTAAATTGTTAATGATGAATCTATTGTTCTATGCTTGTATATAGATAACATTTTACCATTTGTGTCAAGTTTGTAGATATCATTGATGAGACTAATGCATTTTTATGTAATAATTATGTTTGAGATGAAGGACATAAGCATTGCTGATGTGATTTTCGTTGAATTTTCCTTTCCTTCACATGGAAGATGACCCACAAAAGGTTTTTTGCAGGGCAATTTTTCCAAAATTCCCATGCACACTTATGTGGGATTTGTGCTTTTGAAATTAGTGAGAAATAATAAAAAATTTAACCTATTATTTCCCACCATTTCACATAATTTTATATCATTTTTAAAAGCACAAACTCCCCTTTAATGTTAATGAAAAAAAAAGAAAAAAAAAAGAGAAGAGAAGGAGAAAATTGCTGCAGTTCTCCTTAGCAGCTACTTAATTCAGCACAAGCTTGATCTAATACATCATTGAAGGGTCATTTATGGTTAGATCAAACTGAAACTTCAGTTTCTTTTTCTTCACTAGTTGATCTTCAATTTGAACAGGATTGAGGATTAAAGTAGAGGATAACCAGTTTCAAAAGGGAGATCAATGACACTGTGCCTCAGTTCTGTCTGTGCACAGTTTTGGTAGAGGATTAGTTTGAGAAGTGAAATGACATCTATTTGGGTTGAATTTTTGTTTCCATATTAGGGACACATGAAACTTCTTTTCTATCAAATTTTGCTATTTTTCTTGCATCGTAATGGTGGCAGTTCTCTTTAAATAGAGTTAGCCAGAATTTGTAATCCATTATATCTCTTATTGTATTAATCTGTCATTGTAATTAACTTGAGTTTGATTGTGAATGTATACGTGATTACTTTGGTAAACACTAAAGAGGACTTGCTTTGTATCTATTATTATCATAGTGGAAGATTTAAATGTGAACCTTAAAGTTTCATGATTTTTGCTCTTCACATTGAGAAGATTTAAACCATTATATTCTTGTGTTTGTGATTTTTTCAATTGAATTTTGATAGATATTTCTGAATCATTTTACCATTGAAAAGATTGAAAGATTATATTTTTTCAACAATTTTAACATTTAAAATCACAAGGTCCACTAACAATATTACTATCTCTCTATGTTGAGAAAGTTCTAGAAAGATTTGAATGTACCAACTATGATATATAAGTCACTTCTTGCAATCTTAGTACATTATGATAGCATGACAACTGTTCAAAAAATTAGAAGTTTCAAGTACAATCACGAATAATTAAAGAAAACAAATACAAGTCAAATTGTAGTCTGTAAGGAAACTTGTCTTTAATTGGATCATAGTCATGGACTTTATTGAATCAATAGGAAACACAGCAGACCCTTTGACCCTTTCAAGTATAATCTCTCTATGTCGAGAAAGTTCTAGAAAGATTTGAATGTACTAACTATGATAAATAAGTCACTTCTTGCAATCTTAGTACATTATGATAGCATGACAACTGTTCAAAAAATTAGAAGTTTCAAGTATAATCATGAATAATTAAAGAAAACAAATCCAAGTCAAATTGTAGTCTGTAAGGAAACTTGTCTTTAATTGGATCATAGTCATGGACTTTATTGAATCAATAGGAAACACAGCAGACCCTTTGACAAAGGGACTAACTTTGCCTATAGTCTAGCTAGAAATCAAGGCTAGCCAGAGATGGGACTGAAATTGTGATTCACAATAAATGGCAACCCAACTTATTTGAGAGGAGATCCACAAACTAATTAAGTTCAATATATGTAATACTAAAAAGTGATTTTTTGAATAATACAACAACTAGAATTGAAATTGATACTTTTGTTTCTAAGTGTGTATCTCTTGTAAGCCTAGAGACGATATGCATGGCTGCAAGTTAATAAGAAACTTCAAAGTTAAAGTCCAAAAATTGTCTTCTTCAGCCATATATTCTGGGATTATTATTCATCAAGAGTTCAAGGTTGGCATTGGAGGACCCATGCACAGGAATTGTTTTGCACAAAACAGCATTGGTTAATCACGATTAATTAAGATAAATACTTAATTAATCAACACACATTTTAAAGGGGCACTTAAGTTAAATAACTGCATGCCCCTAGATCTTCTCCATATAGACATAACATTAAGGCTATCCAAAAAAAAAGAAGGGGGCTGGGGATAGTAGATTAGACTGGCCGGTCA
>JAMKPZ010002838.1:0-16535 GCA_024699675.1 Amphibolis antarctica
GATGTTGAACTCTGCAAGGAGCATTTGCCATTTTACGCACCTGCCTACCAAGGCCGGTTGGTCGAAGAGGTAGCGCAGGGGATCTAGGCGGCTGAGCAACAAAACTGGATAGACCACCAGGTAGTGTCGCAACTTTTTCACCATCCAGACCAGCGAGAGACAGTACTTTTCAATCAGCTCATACCGTTCTTCTATCTCAGTAAACTTTTTACTGAGGTAGTATATGGCCTGCTCGATCCTGCCGGTGGTGTCATGTTGGCCCAATACCGCGCCCATGGAGGAAGCTGTTACCGACATGTACAAGAAAAGCGGTCGTCCAGGGTGAGGTGGTACGAGAACCGGTGGCTGGGACAGTTGATGTTTGATGTGGTCGAAGGCGACTTGGCATTCTGCGGTCCATGTGAAGCTGGTGTTTTTCTTCAACAGTTTGAAGAAAGGCTCACAAATTGCCGTGAGGCGCGAGATGAAACGCGCGATGTATTGAAGGTTTCCTAGCAAGCTCTGTATCTGTTGTTCCGTCTGTGGTGGTGGCATGTCTAAAATTTCTTTTGCCTTGTCAGGATCTACCTCGATGCCCTGCTTGTTGATGATGAAGCCATGGAGCTTCCCGGTGGTGGCCCTGAAGGTTGATTTTGATGGGTTCAATCTGAGCTTGTACTTCTTTAGGCGTTCAAACAGCCTCCTTGAGTGCCTGAGATGTTGTTGATGGGTGTGTGCTTTCATTACCATGTCATCGACGTAGACTTTGACTTCTTTGTGCATCATGTCGTGGAAGAGGGTGGTCATGGCTCTTTGGTAAGTAGCACCTGCATTTTTGAGCCCGAATGGCATCACCCTGTAACAGAAGACCCCCCAAGGGGTTGTAAACGCGGTTTTCTCCTTGTCTTCTTTTGCCATGAGGATTTTGTTGTATCCAGAGAATCCATCCATGAAAGAGTATACCCCGTACTTGGCAGCATCATCTACCAAGACGTCTATGTGTGGTAGCGGGAAGTCGTCCATGGGGATGGCTTTGTTGAGGTCCCGATAGTCGACGCACATGTGTACCCGCCCATCTTTCTTTGGGATGGGCACCATGTTTGCCACCCACTCTGGGTAGAAGACAGGCTGGAGGAACCGAACATTCAACTATTTGTGGACTTCTTCCTTCAGCTTCTGGGCCCATTCCTGTCTCATTCATCGAGCTTTTTGTTTCACAAGTTGGGCTTCCGGTTTGAGCGACAGTCGGTGGACTGCTACCCGTTCATCCAAACCAGGCATGTCTTCATAATCCCATGCAAACACCTCCACAAATTCACGCAGGAGTGTGAGGAGTTGTTGCCGATAGGGCTCGGGAACTTCTTTGCTAATTTTCGTTTCTTTTCTATGTTGTTCATCCCCAAGGTTTACAAGTTTAATTTCATCAGTAGATGCTATGCCTGTAGACTCGGGTGGTTGAACCCACGGGTCTTCTTCTTCAGATTCTTGGCTTTGCAAGTATGGGCCATCAGCATCTCCAGCGGCTTGTTGACCTTCAAGCTGGAAGGGTGCTAGACGATGGTTTTGGCGGGAGCGGTGCCCGTGGTTTTCTGGCTGGGTGCTGGGTAGGCGAACCGGCTGCCAGTTCGAGGTAGTGACGGACCTCGGAAGTGTTTTAGAGGGGATGATAATGGACTTGTCGTGCTCGTCTTCTCGAGGTGTTGTGTCGTCGGGCCCCATCAGTTGTTCTGGCCGCCAAGCATCCACAGAGAGTGAGGGTAAGAATGCCCCTAGTTTTGCCCTGGTGGGAGGAACTGGCTGCCAGGTAGATGGGAGGCGGAAATTGGGTGGAGTTTCGGAAGAGAATGCAACAGGCCGGTCCTGTTTACTGGCTTGAGGGGAGGGGCAGAATGCCCCTAGTTCTGTCCCGGAGTGTTGGCCAACATTTTGAAAGATGTTGCCCAGACTGAGTAGGCTAGCTGTCCTGACTCCATGATGCGGTGCCCTTATTGGTGGTTGACGGTTTCCGGCTGATCTGGCCGGTGCCCGAGGGATTGGTGGTTTGCTGTGTCGAGCAAGAGACTTGGTATGATTGCCAAGTCCCGGTTGACTTGATCGGGTTCCCAAGTCAGTGGTTGCTGAGGACGCAGCTGTCGACGCACTTGTGCTGAAGGAGCGGGTTCCGACGTAAGTCGCACGAAAGCCATCAGGCTTGCCTTCTGATGTTGATGACCTGCAAGCCTTGTCGTCTCCTTTCCCTGTACAAACCAGTCAGACGCTACATCCATTTCTGAAGTTCCTCCCTGTAGGATTAGCACAGGCGAGGGAGGTTGGTGAAGAGTTGGGTCCCCAGTGCACACCGGAGATTCTCCGAACAGTTGCAGCAGGCCATCTTCTGGCTCTTGATCTGGTTGTGGGTTGTCCTCCCAAGGCTCCATTCGTCTAGATAGATAGTCATAACCATTTGGGTTCTGGAGTTCCGGAGGTGAGCCGGTTCCGGTGTCGAGTGCGGTGACCCGGACGATACCACAGCTACTACAGATTGTCCTGGGTGGTAGTAATTTTCTGCCAGTATGACGATGACCTCTCCCTTCCATAGGAACTTAGGCATCCTATGAAGGGTGGAAGGCACAATGGAATTTTGGTGGAGAAATGGGCAGCCCAGGATAAGATTGTAGCTTGGGGGAATGTCTACCACGTGCACAGGAATCTTGAAGGCGGCTGGTCTGATGATGAGGGGGAGGACAACTTCACCTTTGGCTTCGTGCAGAGTGCTGTCGAACCCTCTCATCACTCGGTCGATGGGGAGCAAGTCTTGCTCTTTGATTCCCAGCTTGTGCAAGACTTGTAGCGGGCATAGGTTTAACCTGGATCCGTTGTTGATCATTACCATGGGGATACAAAGGTCCTTGTATTGCACTCGAATATACAAGGACAGGTTGTGATCGGTCCCAGCTGGTGGGAGATCTAGATCTGAGAAGTAGACAAAGGAGGGGACTGTTACCGTGGACTCCATTCCTTGTATGGCCCTGGGAGCGAGACCTTGGTCCACTTCAGCCACCTGCAGTGCTTTGAGAAGGGTTTCCCGGTGCTCGGTAGAGGATCAGAGTAGGTCCCATAGAGAGATGTCGACTTGTATCCCTTGCAGCTGGATTGACAGGTCTGAGAGTGACCGCGACTAGATGGCCGGTGTTGAGGAGGCGGCTGCCGGCCCTGCTGAAGCGGCAGCCCGTGGTTGGTTATTGGTTGAAGTTCGTCCTGCTATCCCCAGGATGGAGATTCCTCCGGGGTGCGACTGTGGCTGATACACCTGGCCTGACCTGGTTATAGCCGTACATGTGGAAGGCTATTCTATCCCCTTGCCTTTATGTTGTTCGGAAGTGAGCATGGCCGAAGGGGAGGGCCTAGTGAGCTGCTGCTTTGCCAGGTGTGCTTGGAATGGCACCAACGTTGCAGCCGCTGAAGAGGTTGTGCCGGTTGGAGTGCCGGTCGTGGATGCAAAGTCGGTGGTTGAGGCTTTGGGGCTCGGAAGTACCACCGGGATGACTACCCTAACTGGGGCAGTTGGTGAGTAAAGAATTACCTTGGGTTGAGCTCGTATGGTTTTCCTGGCGGCTGGCTCCCTTGACGTGGCAACCGGTTCTTTTGACGCGGCAACCGTAGGCACCACTTGAACGAAGAATTTTCCTGTAGGTGGGGATGACGCCTGTTGCAATGTAAGCTTTGAAGACTTCCTCCACCTTCGGTGGCTGCTGACGGTGAAGATGGAGGTCTGGAGTTGTTGATAGTACGGCCGGAGTTCTTCAAGCGTCGGTGGGTGGTTAGCCGGATGGATGAGGTCGACGGGTTTCAACCAGGGAATTCCTACATCCAACGGCCGTATCGAAGGGAGGGATCTTCTTGTCCCTTGTTCGTGCCTAGTTGGGTAGGTAGAAATCGGCTGCATAGGCCGGAACCCTTCGAGCGGGTGCCTCTTTCGGGCACCTAGGAAGATAGCGCTGACCTAGGAGTTGCCTGCATGATTTGGGAAGGTATGCTGGCCCGGCTCCGAGGGTAAAGGAGGTTGTTGAAGCTCAATGGTGCCCGAGTTGATAAGCCTCTGAATAGCTTGTCTTAACGTCTGACATTGATCCGTGGCGTGGCCGACGGACCTGTGGTACTCGCAGTACTGCTGCGAATTGTACCAGGCAGGAAGAGTAGCTGGAGGTGGCTTGATAGGGGGAGTGTGAGCAGTGCTTGGGCCCGGCGGAATACCTCGCTTAGTGGTTCAGAAAGCGGCGTGTATTATGTAATACGCAGCTGTTGTAGCTGCGGGGGTAGCTGGCGTGGCCCACGCTGTTGCTGATCGGGGCGTCGTTGGTTAACGCTTGGGCGATCTCCTCCTTGTCCCTGGTTTCTTTGTCGAGAGGTTGTCGGGGACATTGCCTGCCACTGTTGGCGGGCCGGTGGCTCGGATGCGGCTGTCGGGTGTGGAGCCTTGGGCCTCCATGGTTGTTGATTCGGGGCCGCTCGAGTTGTGTAGAACGGCTGTTGAACTGGGGTGATTACCGGCGGATGGTATTCTTGGGCCGGGGCGTACACCTGTTGTGGTTGGTATGGTGGTGGTGCTGCCGCCACAACGGTTATGGGAGACGGAAGGCTGTTGTCATTCCTTCGGGGGCTGTGGTTGTTCCCAATTTTATCGCCCAGGGTCGGTGGTTGGGGATGTGCGTTTCCCCCGGGGCTGGCTCCGAATGGAAGAGCCGAAAACCTCCCTGACTTCAAGAATCCTTCCAGGCGACTACCAGCTTTGATTAACTGGGAGAAGGTTGAGTACGACTAAATGCATAAAAGGGCCGCCAATGATGATTGAGCACCTTATAAAATTATGTCTAGAGAGTCTTCTTCCACAGGTTTCTCTCAGATTTGGGATGCCAGGGCCCGCCACTTGCTGACATTGCCGTTGAACGGCTCATTCCCACGTTGGCGAGGGCAACAGAGATCTTCCAACTTTGGTGCCAGGTCCAAGTTATACGCGTACTATTCCTGGAATATGTATGCTAGCTGTTCCCAGGTGTAGATCTTTGTTAGGTCTAAGGACATGTACCAAGAAAGTACAGGTCCATGGAGAGATTTCTGGAAAAGCCGGACAAGGAGCTTCTCCTCGTGTTGTAGTGCCGCCATGTCTCCACAGAAAGCCCGGAGGTGCGCGCGAGGATCCCCGTGCCTGTTGTATTTGACTAGTTCAGGCATTTTGAAATCGGGAGGGAGCGTTGCTTCGAGATAGAAACAGAGATTTTGGAAGGCACAGAAAGGTCCAGGCGGGCCGAATTTTATGCTCTGGAAAGATGCCTCCAGTTCAGCTATCCTTTGTAGTAGTTGCCTTTGCAGGTTGGGCGGGACGACAGCCATGGTGGCTGTCGGCTGGAGCAGTGGCAGGCCGAATTGGTCGGCGATGGCAGTAGTGATGACGTCGTATTCTTCCGAGTGTGCCTCTCCGGGACACGGATGGTTGGCCTGGGGGGGTTTATGGAACCAATCCCTTGTTGTTGATAGCGCGCCAACTGATGAGCTAGGAGGGTCTGCTCGAAATGTCCCGGCTGAGGTGGCAGGAAGGCGTTGGCCGCTCCTATGCCCTCAGCGTTCGAGGGTGGTTGGTAGCACAGGCCGGTGCTCCGTGTGAGAGCCAGCCTATTACCTTTAGCTTCAGTAGCCGGAGAAGCCAGCGACGCAGGATGCACTGTGGCATTGTCGAATGCTACAACGGTGGATAGATTAGGCACCCTTGGTTGGTTTGAGGTTCTGGTAGGAACAATGACGGGCCTGGTGAAGTTCATTCGGGTGATGACAGGCGATGGTGGGCCGAAGACCACGGACAGCAGCACAGAAGTTTTCTGTGCTGCGGTGACGGAAGGGGATGATCCGGAAGCCGCAGCGGAACCGGTGGCCATGGCTCTTGCTTGTGAGCGAGTTAAGACAGGGGGAGCCAGTAGGGTCCGGAACCTATAGGGCAAAGGTCTGTGAGGAGACGGTGCCCAAAGAACCTGCAGGGGGTTCGTGAAGATCTGTAGGGATACCAAAGAAGGGTGATACAGTTCAATGAATTTGAAAGTGGCTTCGCTTAGCAAATGCAACAAGTGTGTTAAAAAACCTAACGGAAAAATAAAAGACTGACTATAAAAGAGCCGTACGAGCGAGAGTTTGAGCTACTTAATCGATAAAATGCAGTGAGTGTCCCCAGCGAAGTCGCCAAAAATCTGTACCCTCTCTTTCATCCGGCTATCACCCGGAAGCCCATGGGTTTCCACCGGCCCCGCCGACGGATGGGCTGAGGTATAGAGAATTGAAAGGTGTTTGTGTGAGCGCATCACCACGTGTGGTTGATGGCTCATTGAACGGAGTTGCCACCTTATTTTTGGGTAGAAAATAAGGAAAACCGGCTGGGGAAGTGTTCTTCCATCATCGAAGCGATAAAACAACAAGGGTGATGTAACATTGAAGTGAAAACATGAGAGAACTGGATACGGGGCTCAAGGTACTGTTGGGAACGGTGTTAGGCACCCCTAGACAGCCCGGGCATTCCTGGCCTCTCTCCGGCTCTAAAATGGAAAACATGATAGTCAATCCGGCCACGTACGGCCTAACCCTGGAAAACTTTCCAGGGCATTTAGAGGGATAACCTTATCCCTTCCGATGAAAACAAACGAGAATCAAGTAAACAAATGAGAATTGAACAAAACGGGGATCCATATTAGATCCGGTGGTGAATAGGGGAGAAAAAGATGGGTTTTCGGGGAGCCGGTCGCCGACTACTTGTACAGGTTGACCGGCGGCTAGTCGGCTACTATCCCAACCCATTTGCGCCCATGGGGATTTTGGGGAAACGGGGGCCGGTTCCTTGAACCAGCCAGCCGGTGACTTGCCGGCTATTTTCCCCTTCCATGCGCACCCATGGGGGTTTTGGGGAAACAAGGGCCGGTTCCTTGAACCGGCCAACCGGCGGCTAGCCAGCTGTTTCCCCCTTCCATGCGCACCCATGGGGGTTTTGGGGAAATTGGGGGCCGGTTCCTTGAACCAGCCAGCCGATGGCTTGCCGACTGTTTCCCCCCTCCATGCGCACCTATGGGGGTTTTGGGGAAATGAGGGCCAGTTCCTTGAAATAGCCAGCCAGCGACTTGCTGACTGTTTCCGCCCTCCATGCGCACCCATGGGGGTTTTGGGGAAACGGGGGCCGGTTCCTTGAATCGGCCAGCGGGCGGCTTGCCGGCGATTTCCCCCCTCCATGTGCACCCATGGGGGTTTTGGGGGAATGAGGGCCGGTTCCTTGAATCGGCAAGCCACCGGCTGGCCGGCTGTTTCCCCCCTCCATGCGCTCCCATGGGGATTTTGGGTAAACGGGGGCTGGTTCCTTGAACCGGCCAACCAGCGGCTTGTTGGCTGTTTCCCCCCTCCATGCACACCCATGAGGGATTTGGGGAAACGGGGGCCGGTTCCCTGAACCGGCCAGCTAGCGGCTTGCCGGTCGTTTACCCCCTTCATGCGCACCCATGGGGGTTTTGGGAAAACGGGGGTTGGTTCCTTGAACTGGCCCGCCGGTGGCTAGCCGGTTGTTGCCCCACCCCTTTTTATCTTGACGTCTGTAAAAGCATGGGATTTAACGGAGGACTTATATTTTCAGGGAAAACGGAAACCGTCGGGTTGTATGTTTCGTATACCCAAACGGCCACCGTCACCTTCCTTGCCAGTGGCGTCATCCTGGAAATCTTTCCGAGGTATCGAGAGGGTAGGCTTACGCCTCCCTAAAAAGAAACAGACACCGTTGGGTTGTATGTGTTCGTACACCCGAACGGCCTCCGCCAGCTTCCTAGCCGGTGGCGTCATCCCGGAAACTTTTCCGGGGCATCGAGAGAGTGGACTTACGTCTCCTGGAAAAATGTATGGGCACCGTTGGGTTGTACGTGTTCGTAAACCTGAACGGCCGCCGCTGGCATCCTCGCCGGTGGCATCATCCCGGAAACTTTTCTGAGGCATCAGGAGAGTAGACTTACATCTACCGGAAAAACGTACGGGAACCGTTGGGTTGTACGTCTTCGTACAACCGAACGGCCGCCGCCAGCATCCTCGCCGGTGGCGTCATCCCGGTAAGTTTTTCGGGGCATCGGGAGAGTAGACTTACGTCTCCCGGAAAAACATTCGAGAACCGTCGGGTTGTACATGTTTGTACACCCGAACGGCCGTTGCCGGCATCCTTGCCGCTTCTCCATCACTCCAACTTTTTACTAAATGTGGGTTTTTAGGGGTCCGGGTGCAGCTTGCATGAAGCGGCTTGCCGGCGGCAAGCCGGCTCCATCCCCCCAACTTTTCACCAAATGTAGGTTTTTGGGGTCTGGGTGTCGCTTCCTTGAAGCAACTTGCCGGCAGCAAGTCGGCTCCTTCCCACCAACTTTTCACCAAATGTGGCTTTTTAGGGGTCCGGGTGCCATTTCCTTGAAACGGCTTGCCGGCTCCATCACCCCAACTTTTCACCAAATGTGGGTTTTTGGGCGTCCGGGTGTGCTTCCTTGAAGCGGCTTGCTAGCGGCAAACTGGCTCCATCCCCCCAACTTTTCACCAAATATGGGTTTTTAGGGGTCCGGGTGCCACTGCCTTGAAGCAGCTTGCCGGCTCCATCCCCCCAACTTTTTACTAAATGTTGGTTTTTAGGGGTCCGGGTGCCGCTTCCTTGAAGCGGCTTGCCAGCGGCAAGCCGGCTCCATCCCCCCAGCTTTTCACCAAATGTTGGTTTTTGTGGTCTGTGTGTCGCTTCGTTGAAGCGGCTTGCCGGCGACAAGCCGGCTCCATCCCCCCAACTTTTCACCGAATGTGGGTTTTTAGGAGTTCGGGTGCCGCTTCTTTGAAGCGGCTTACCGGCGACAAGCCGGCTCCATCCCCCTAACTTTTTACTAAATGTGGGTTTTTAGGGGTCCGGGTGCAGCTTCCTTGAAGCGGCTTGCCGACGGCAAGCCGGCAACATCCCCCCAACTTTTCACCAAATGTGGGTTTTTGGGGTTCGGGTGTCACTTCCTTGAAGCAGCTTGCCGGTAGCAAGCCGGCTCCATCTCCCCAACTTTTCACCAATTGTGGCTTTTTAGGGGTCCTAGTGTCATTTCCTTGAAACGGCTTGCCAGCGGCAAGTCGGCTCCATCCCCCCAACTTTTCACCAAATTTGGGTTTTTGGGGGTCTGGGTGCCGCTTCCTTGAAGCGGCAAGCCGACTCCATCCCCCCAACTTTTCACCAAATATGGGTTTTTAGGGGTCCGAGTGCCACTTCCTTGAAGCGGCTTGCCGACGGCAAGCCGGCTCCATCCCCCCAACTTTTTACTAAATGTGGGTTTTTAGGGATCCGGGTGCCGCTTACTTGAAGCGGCTTGCCGGCGGCAAGCCGGCTCCATCCCCCCAACTTTTCACCAAATGTGGGTTTTTGGGGTCCGGGTGCCGCTTCCTTGAAGCAGCTTGCCGGCGGCAAGCCGGCTCCATCCCCCCAACTTTTCACCAAATGTAGGTTTTTAGGGGTTTGGGTGCCGCTTCCTTGAAGCGGCTTGCCAGCTCCATCCCCCCAACTTTTCACCAAATGTGAGTTTTGGGGGGTCCGAGTGTAGCTTCCTTGAAGCGGCTTGGCGGCGGCAAGCCGGCTCCATCTCTCCAACTTTTCACCAAATGTGGGTTTTTGGGGGTCCGGGTGCCGCTTCCTTGAAGTGGCTTGCCGGCGGCAAGTCGGCTCTATCCCCCTTTAAGCATGGGGTCAACACATATACTGTTTGGAATTATAGCAATAGATAACTACACTTAAAACAATAGATAATTACACTTAACATTCTTAACTTTAAGTGTTTTAAGACCATGAAAAAGTAAAATACAATATCAACTTAATTGAAATTTGAAAATTGAAAAGGACAACAATAGATAATTACAATATAAACAAATTTTGGTGATCATCTACATAATCCACGTTAAGTTTTTTAAATATTTAAGTTAATGCTAAATTAATTAGCACTCGAATGTTCGATTAAGTATTTTAAATGTTTAACTTAGTAGATTAAATATGTTTAATATTTGGAACAGTTCGGAGAACTAATGTCAATGGATATATTTAGTTAAATAACTACTACATATGCATATAGTTCGTGAAATATCACCGTAGAATGTCACGTGAAATTTTAAGTTAACACGTGATGTGAGAATCGGCGTTTTATGGTAAACAGTCAGACGATTGTATTAAAAGACCGGTGTTTTAACATTCACACGTGACTTTTTAAGTTAGTTGCGTGCGTTGTATAGCGTATTCGTCAACTTAATATTCGAAGGGGTTTAGTTTAGATGTCACGTGTAATTTTTAGTTCACACGTGATGAGAGAACCGACGTTTTGTGGTAAACGGCCAAACAATTTTATTAAAAGATCGGCATTTTAACAATCACTTGAAGAAGTCACGGAAGTACCATTTATACACGGGTCTGTAAACAGTACTTCCGTCTGTCGCTACTTTATTTCTACGATACTTCCGCCCTATTTATTAAGTTATTGAATGTTGAATTAAATATTGATGGTTGAATGTTATTAATTAAATAAATATTATTTAAAAATTTAATTATTTAAATATTTAAGTAAATTAATTAAAATATCATGTTAATCAACATCGTGCCTTGATGGACATGAAAAGTACTGTTCATGCCATAAACAACAACGTTCTTACACATGACTCGATTGATTCTTACGACCTACAATAGAGAACTATTAACGGAATGAGTTACAACCTAGCAATTCAACTTCTAAATAATCTTAAAATAATAATAGAAAGGATAAAATGAAATGCATGAGAAGGTTAAGATAATAAAATATGTGCCAAGATATAGATCGTATCTAATACTTAAATAATGGCAACAACTTCAATAATTATAATATCTAGCTACAACCACATTTAACTCATGTAACTAGCTCCAAAGTGTTATATACAATCTATGTGATGGGGTTTAGAGATGACTAGTTTAATAATCGTGCACAATACGTAAGCAAAATAAGTATATAACTAATAACTAAAATAGTTAATAAAATAAAATAAAAAATACGTATCTTATAGAAAATTTAGGAAACAAAAATGAAAAAGAAAAAAGAAATAGAATGAGTTGACATTAAAGCAAGACGAGTAAGAGAACAAAAGAGTGTTTGTGCTCAAAGAATTGAATAGAATTGAATTAAATGGAATTTAACTCTACCTAATTCTTGTGTTTGTTTTTTTTAAAGATCAGGAATTCAATTTTTGATCTGAAATCATGTAAATATGAGGTTGAGTGCCCAACACGTATAGAGGAACGACAATCGTGTGGAGGAAAAGGAAGAAATGAATTCTAAGGTGGGGTGTTGAGAATGAGTTGACATTAAAGCAAGACGAGTAAGAGAATATAAGAGTGTTTGTGCTCAAAGAATTGAGTAGAATTAAATTAAATGGAATTTAACTCTACCTAATTCTGGTGTTTGTATTTTTTTAAAGATCAGGAATTCAATTTTTGATCTGAAATCATGTAAATATGAGGTTGAAAATTCATTTCTCAACACCTCACCTTGGAATTCATTTCTCCATTTTCCTCCACACGACTGTTGTTCCTCCATGTGTGCTGGGCACTCAACAATCCCCCCCCCCTAACATGGGTACACACTGTACGCGTCTGCTAGGACTCAAACACAAGACCTCCTGCACTCTGATACCACTTGTTATGATTGAGTGCTACCACTATGTTAAAACCTTGAGGTGATAACAAGAACTCTTCAATTCCTCTTAAGGGCTCGCAACACCTTACTAGTCTGTGTTAAGTGTGACGTAGGTCATCTGGTCTCCAACTTTTCAGTCATGACCCTTTGTTACGACAAGACACGAGGTGATACTCTTTCTGTGCAGGTATAGTTGGGACACGTGCAATGAGACACGTGTTAGACACCCAACAAGTATTTATGTTGCTTATTTGATGATTGAATGTAGAAATTATATATTTTTATCTTTTATGAAAAGTATACAATGGTAAACAAAGAGTTAAATTAAAAATAAAATAAAAAAAATTTAACATTTTTTAAATTCAATTCTCTTTAATTCTTACTATGCACAAACACCTATTTTTTCAATTCTCATTCATTCTCTCGAATACACAAACATTTTAGTAATGAATTTATTTCTTACTTATTCAATTCTAATCGAGAAATGAATTTTTATCAATTTTATTTCATTTAATTTATTCCACATAAACACCCCTTACGTGTCAAAGTAGAAGAGTTGAGAGAATCAAAGAGGTAAGAGTTAAAAGAAGTACTGATAGTTAGAAACAATAACGAAGTCACAAGAAGCAATGATAGAACTAGGCAAATTAGGATAAACAACAACAAAACTAGGTGAGTCAAGAAAAGCACGGACAAGATCGAGAGAGTAGGAAATTTCTAAAAAGTCGGGTGCTTTTTCACGAGGAGGTTCGGAAAAAGTGAATGTATTTATAAGGACGGAAAATTTGAAAATTTTTTAAAATTTCTATTCTACACAAACGTTGAAAAATTAAAAAAAAAATCAGATTTTTCATTTTAAAGGGTACAAACCCCCCTAATTTACAATTACCACAAAATTCATTGTTTAAGGCATAAAGGATACATCAGAATAAATTAGTTCCAATTTGATTTCTTGTAGTCAAAATTTATGATTTCAGACCACACGATAAATGCAAAAAATCTGGCTTAAAGCTTTAAAATAAAGAAATTTACATTCCATGAGTAAACGTTGAAAACATTTTATCATAAAATGATTACACTATAGAAGACAGAGAGAGGTCGGCGTGATCCTATGTTAAATTGAAATAAATTCTTGATTGGGCGGAAAAATTATCACATGAGTACTCTGGACAAAATTCTTATGATTGCTATGTTTGGAAATTTTTATGTATCATTATTATTACATAAATTTTAATATATAAATTATTATCATATTAATTACTATATAATTTCAATTTTATTTATTTTATTACTTTAAATTTTAATTCCATGCAACTTCCAAAATTAACTGAATTTCTTCTCAAATGTTCTAACTTGTTGAATTATTGTTTTGTTTGGCAATGACTTCCATGTGCTATTTTCCAGGGCACTGTGTGCTTTTATCTTTTTATTCTTTTTTCTTTCAGCTTCCATCATCGTTCTTCTCAGTAGAGTTGCCTTGTAAACTGGTTTAGGTAAGGGCCCGAAGGAAGTGACAAAATTAAGGTTTTGTTTAAGGTTGATTTTTTCTTTTAATGTTATTATTATTATACAAATTTTAATATATAAAATTTTACCACATTATTATTGTACAGATTCAACTTCAATTATGAAACTAATTTTAACTTTAACTTTATCTAATTTTTAAAGTTGACTGGTTGCAAATGAGGTCCAAGAATTCACAGAAATTAGGGGTTAAATTTTAAATATATTAAGACTTAGTTTGATAATAAATTGTAATCATCCCATGATCTTTAAACTTGTCAGGGCCTAATCCACAAGCCCAGTATTGATTGAAATTGTTGGACCTAATCGGCGCAAACCATCGACTTAGCCTATCATGGCCTAGACCGCCCACGCAATTTCTTGTTCATTCCTCCAACATGGTATCAGACTTTTCCTTTGGTCCTTCGTCCTCGAGTGACTTCGTCATGTTTGAGGCCTTGTCGTCCCCTCTTGCTTCAATCGATGACTTCCCTTCTCTTTGAACACTCATGCTCATCAAATCACGCTCCACAATCTTCATAAACCATCTGATATTTCCATAATCGATTACCTACTTCAAGCCAAGTCATTAACAAATTCTATGCTTCTCTCCGGCGTCACTCTCTTCAACAATGAACACGTCAACCATATCATACATGGTCTTCGTCCTGAATATCTCAACTTTGTTTTCACCACACAGTTTCACCACAATCTTCGTTTTGACGAGGTATATGACCTTCTCATTCAAGAGGAGTCCATTCATCAATGCCTCTTGAACAACAACACCAAGACTAAAGCTGCCTGCCTTCACCGTCTCCACCACTCATCTACATGGCAAACTGGGGTTGCTTGCCAGATTTGCAACAAAATCGGTCACACTACTCGATTTTGCTCTGAACATTATTGCAACTTCACATACACCATCGACACTCTTCTCATGGGCTTCTCCGCCATCTCGATGTCTTAACGACAAGCTTGGTGACACATGGTACCTTGACTCCGGTGCTTCTCAACATATGTCCGCCTTCGTCGCTTTTCTAATTACTAATGCTCAACTGCATATGGGTACCGCTATTGTCATCATCGGTGATGGTAAGGCTCTTTTGGTGACACACACAAACTCCTCATGCCTTCGTACTCTGTCGTCTTCTTTTTCTTTAAATTGTGTTTTAGTTGTTCCCTCTCTTAAACAATATATTATCTCGATTAAACAATTTGCATGTGATAATAATTGTATTTTTGAGGTTGACAGAGATTTTTGTGTGTGTTGAGGACAAGATAACCAATTGGAAATGACTTCATTGCCAGAGTCAAGGAGACCTCTACAACATCTCTACCATGCCCAATGCTGATCATCTTGCTCTTCATGCTGTTCTTCGTCACTCCCATGTTGCTATCATTGTTTGGAATCAATGTTTTAACCACCCCAACTTCAGCACCTTGCGTCATATGATTTCCCATAACTTGCCCTCGGCTCATTCAATCCATCATCTCAAACACAACAAATGCATCATCTGTGTCACCAGAAAAGCCATGAAGCTTCCTTCTTCGCATTTGCATGAATGTTCGCCTCATCCTCTTGCTGTACGCTGTTGTTTGAGGCACAACGCCCATTTCGTCTCATTCTGGTCGTCGATTTTATTTACTTGTTGTTGATGATTGTACTCGTTTCAGTTGATTTATCCCTTTAACTGTTAAATCCAAGGTTCCTCGTGTGTTAATTGCTTTATTTAAGCAACTTCAAAATTAACTTTCTAATTCTATTAAATTTCTTCAAACCGACAACGGAAGAGAATTTATTAATCATACTATACAAAAATAGTTGAATGCAACTGGCCAGGGTATTTTTCAGAGTCACACTTGACTAAGCACCTCGAAACAAAATGACATTGTTGAACGAAAAGCATCGCCACGTCATCAATGGCAGTTGTTTTCTACAACAATCCTCACTCCTGTTGCAATTTTGGGTTGACACCTTTTCCACTGCAATCACCATCATTAACTACCTGCCAAAAGAATCTTGATTTTGATTCTCTCCATTAATAATTGCTTTGGTTGTAGAAATTCAAAATTTGTTTCTCAAAGCATGCCCTACATCTTCGTTGGATATGGCACCCATCAAAAAGGATTTAAATGCTTTGATTCTGTTTCTCCAACATGTCTTTTGTAGGCTCCACCAACACGTAGTGCTAGCCAACATGATATCCAATGTGTCCATTCCCATGCACTAGGCCTCACCATGTGTGCCACCACCATTTCCGACGCAAGATCTCGTAATCGAAGCACACGAATCATCGCTTGCTGCTCCGACATCCCAGGCATTGTCTCCTCGAGACTTCTATGCATACTTCGTTGCCTATTCCCATCACCAAGGCACCCGTTACTACACTTCACGCGTCGATTGATACCACCACCACTGAGACATCCACGCATGTGACGGTTACGCACACTTCCAACGTGTCCATTCAAGTTCCTGAGGTCCCTACCTATTTTGACACTCCTCCCTCTTCTCCTTCTACTCCTCCACTTTGCATTCGTCACTTAATGGACATTTACAACACCACCGAACATGCTCTTTTGGCTTCCTTGCAAACCATGGCAAACGATCAACTTACCTTTCGTGATGCCATTCAAACACCCCATTGGCATCAAGCCATGCATGAAGAATATGACACCCTCGTTCGCAACAACACTTGGTCGCTCGTGCCTCGACCTCTCAACACCTGCATCATCAGTTGTCAATGGGTCTTTTGCACGAAACACAATGCAAACGACTTATTTAATCATCACAAGGCACGCTTTGCACCAAAGGCTATCTTCAACAACTTTGGCATCAATTTTAATCTTACGCACAGTCCAATCTTGCACCGACCCACACTCTGTGTTCTTCTTGCCCTAGCCGTCAACCATCGATGGCCACTTCGTCAACTTGATGTTCAAAACACCTTTCTCAATATATAGCTACTTGGATGTACCCATCTGCATGCAACAACTTGATGGCTCTGTTAATGGACATCCTTAGTTTGTGTGCAAGCTACATCGATCCATCTATGGACTCTGCCAGTCTCTGTGTGCTTGGTTTCATTGACTCCAACCCTACATCATTGACTGTCGCTTCATCAACAGTTAGACAGATCATTTCACATAGTATTCTTCCTTCCTCATTCGGTCCTTGGGGAAGAAGGATAAACATAGGCCATTTAGCTTAAGAGACTTGGCATTTAGACACACAATCAGTCCACTTAAGTATTACTAGGACACATTTAGGTAAATGCATCTACATAGGGATAGTTGAGAGGTTGAGTAATTGAGCATTTATGGGTGCTGATCCCTTCCTTAAGCATATCCAAA
>JAMKPZ010002839.1:0-31301 GCA_024699675.1 Amphibolis antarctica
TTCTCTACCTCAATTGAAATTCAGGTGTCTGCAAGTTATACAAGGAATATTTTTTCTGTATTCCAAGATGAAATGAGAAAAGGATTGACGTATCTTAACAAAAAAATAAGCAAAGTAGGTATGCAATATTGTTTTGAAGTTTGGAATCCAATGATGTTAACAAAACCTAAAATAGTCAGTTTGAATATGGAGACCAATTATGACGTATATTGTTCATGCAACAAATTTGAAAATGAAGGTCTTCTTTGTCATCATATCTTTTCTGTATTATGGAAGAAACAGATCACTCACCTACCAAGCAAATATATATTGCATAGATGCACCATTCATTGCAGATACCACAGTAACACTATTGGTGGACCAGCAGATCATGTTGATGGGTATGTTTATTATAAAAACCAACTTTTTCTAATAGCAAAACCTTTCTTCATTGCATATGCATTATAAAAATTATATGCATCATGCTCCGAAGAAAATGTCATGGCATGGTATGGACTTGCACTTCCTTCTCCTTCTCCTTCTCCATCAGGATGGCTAGCCCTTTCATTCTAATATTGAACTCTAAGTCATCAAGCCCTTGCATTTCAAAATAGTCCTGTTCGAGCCATTACACTTGCATTTTAAAGTAGTAGGACTTTGAAATTATCAACCAACATTTAATTAAAGTTATCAACCACTAATTATCAACCACTCTGTAAAGCTGTACATATTACGACCTTTTAATTACCAATAAACTAAGATAAATAACTTTAAATTTCAAAGTACGTTGATAACTTCACAGAGTAATTAATGGGTAACATTTCAGATTAAACATATTTTACTTTATTCTAACTTTTTTTCCAAAAATGTTGCAAACATTTTTCCCTTAATAAATGTTCATTCATGTTAAACGAAAGTATAATCAATGCACTTAATAAATCAACTTTTCTAACTAACATGTAACCGATGTTAAACGAAAGTATAATCAATGCACTTAATAAATACACTTTTCTACGTAACCTGTAATCGATGTTAAACGAAAGTATAATCAATGCACTTAATAAATCAACTTTTCTAACTAACCTGTAATCCGTCGGTAGATCCAACGCTAATTGACGTTCTTCCGTATTCCATTCGATAACTTCAAAAAAAATCCTTGACAAATGAATCCCAAATCTCAAATCCTTGACAAATGCAATATGGAACTACCGTTAAAATCGCAAATCCTTGACGAGGGGACTTCCAGTGGACTGCACAGGTGAGGATAATTAAGGAAAATGAATCGTTGTTTTTTTTGTGTAAAATAAATGGACTGCTTTTACGCGGGTATCATCAGCAGGAGGATTTTTTTCCGTGCGGGGTATTTTTTTTCGAAAACTCTCTCTCTTCATCAAACAACCGTTAATCTTTCATCCAACAGGTGCCTATAGAACTGACTTCTGTGGTCACCTACAGAACCATTAAACCCTATATATATATATACAACGTTCCCTTTTTCCGCGTGGTGCACTTGTGTCAAACGCTTTCTCGAGCGAGCGAGAACGAACGGCGACGACCGTCGGCCCAAAGGAAAATACTGACGACACGGGTGAAGAGATCCTCGTCCCGTACTCGGCATCGAGTGTTGATGGACCGTTTACCTTGGATTTTGGAGATGACCGCCGGGGCCGCGCTGCACCGGGTTCAAAGGCCGGACGTAAGCTGCCGCGACCACCACCAGCACCGCCAACATAACAGTCAATCGTCCGTCCGCCATGCCCATGGTGCAAGCGTGGACCGGAGAATTTTGAATTGCTCTTCAAACACGCCACTAATTAACCAAACCTCTACGTCTGATCGACCGGTTCCGATATTCAGACCCTGAAGAAGGCCCTCTGGCCGTAGATTACAACGTACGCCTCCTTCTCCACATTAATTGCTCTATAAATATCTGCTCAATGTACCCAAACATTTTAACTCCCCCCCCACCACCGACGTCGATCGTCCGACAGAGCTCGACTCTCCTTCCCAGTAGTGGTAAGTACTGCGTGCATCAGCTCGATCACCGATGGCTTCGGGGCGAGTGGCCGCCGCGCTGGTTGTTCTTGCGCTCGTCGCTTCCATCTTGTTGTTGGGCGTCGTCGGCGTCGACGCCGCCAGGACGATGCCGAGACACTACTCCGGTGATGGTGCGAGGTACCAGATGGTGAGATCTATGGTGACGTCGACGCCGAGTTCGGGGCCGAGTCCCGGCATCTTCATTTATGATAAATTAAACTCCCTCTGTCACTCTAGCTACACCTAGTGCAGATTTTTTTTAAGTGGAAAAAAGTAGTTGTCATAATTATATTTATAAAATAAAAAAATATGAAAGATGGACCGTTTGCAGAGAGAAACTCAATTTAAATAAAGTGAAAAATAATAAAATTAAATTTTTTAATATTGACGTGATTGAAAAAAGTCAAAGAATTTTAACATTTAAATAAAATATGTAAAATATTAAAATTAATTTTTTTAATATTGATATAATTAAGATTATAATAAAAAAATATTAAAAAATTCTCACGTCATAATACGATACTTTTTTTTAGATTACAAATGACTCGACGACTGTCACGACTCTGCTGAAAATTGACGTACGCATGCATGAAGTTGAGTGTCGATATGATATAATATAAATTTTATGTCGATATAGGTTAATCTGTCCGGTACAAAAAATATTATTCGTAATAATTAATAATATGATATTGATCAATATAATTTTTTAATTAATTTATTATTTATATATATTTAATATCGTAACTAAACAGAATCTTAGTTAAATTTAAAGATTTCAACTTATTCAAATACTTCAGCTTAAAAAAAACTGTTCGTAAAGGAAATCGTGACTTTTAGGGTAGAAATTCTTTCGGATATTAAAGAAATGGTCTAAGTGAAAAAAAATAGTATGCATGATTATGGTTGATGAATTGTTCGCGCAAGAACAATCAGCGCAGCAACCACTTGCCCCAAAGCCATCGGTGATCGAGCTGCTGTACCACTTACCATTCGTGGGAAGGGGTCAAGCTTTATAGAGAAGTTTGGTTAAAATTCACTATGTAAAATTATTCTAATACGATAAATGTCACGCCAAAGGGCCTGCTGGTTGGGGTGACGTGTCTGGTGAGGAATTCAAACTTTTCCCATCCACGCAGAAAACACAACGAACTACACCACGATTGTAGGTGGTGGATGTATAAATATACTTTTAAAAGAATCAAGAGGAGAATCTTTCACAGTACAAAGATACAATTCACTACTACATCATACTTAGTTGTAAGATTATTTCAACATTTTCTAACATTTATAATGAACTTTTGAGTCAACAAGTGTATTCCTCGTGCTATTTAGACAAGGTATTTAAATCAAAGTGACTTACAAAATAGATGTCAGTACCATGATGACATATATAAATAAGGCAACCATACCTGAATCGAAGGAGCCAATCAACGCCTGGCAAAGATGGAAAGACTAACTACGTACACAGGCGAAGAGATCGTGCCATACTCGACGTGGATGGCTGATGAATTGTTCGCGATTGGACTTTTGGAATTGATCACCACGGCCAGGATCCATGGAGCTCCACACGTAAGCCACCACCACCAACATAACGACAGTTAAGCGTCCACTGACAGAGGTGTCACCTGGATGAGGTTGAATGTTATCGAGAGTCGCCAAAGAAAACGCCCATGATCTGAGGAGTCATGTACCCTAACCATTCACTCATGTAGTTTATATTCACCAATCGTCGGCTCTGGTTCAACATTTCAAGAATCGAGGCAAGAACCACCCTCGTAATCCGTAGTACAACCAGATATCATTGTGCAACACCTAGCCTAAAATCTAAGGGTGCTGCACTTACCCCATATCATTTCCCACCAATCAATTTCATCTCGAACACGTCTCATGAGCCCATTCCCCTCACCTCTTCAACTTTTACACTGGTCCATACTTTTCACTCCTAATTGGCCAACACATCCTTCGATAAGACCAAAATAACTAGAGAAGCCTAATAAATCACAAGCATGAACACTTTCCTCAAATGATACCGTAGAAATTCCTTTCTCACTGCAACCTATCAATGAAAAACAAAAAAACAAACAAATCTCTTTTCAAAAAATACACTGTTGAATCTGTTGTACCACTGTTGCACCTACAAGAACATCACCGTGACCATCCAATCCCAAGAATTTGTAGCAAACCACAAAGTTCCACACATAGCTATGAATTTAACAAAGATGGTGATAAAATATTTCGTAGATTTGGCAATGAATTCACATCTTTTACCACCATCTTTGTGGAATTCATTGTTATGTGTGAAACTTTGTGGTTTGCTACAAATTTGGTAGATTTCCACACCTGCTATCCACCTGGTGAATAAAATTTAGGATACGTTTTTTCTTCTTCTTTTTAAATTCCACCCCTAATCCAAAACAAATATGTGGCCTGAAATGAATATTACACACATGGATTGACAACACCACAAAATCAAGTTGAATACTACAAGAAACAATCCGTGTGTGGTGTCTACTTAACTCGGAGATATTTAAACAAATTCACACTAACCCTAACAAATATAACTAGACAATATTCGATCAGTCAAACATTTATCGATATTAAGTGATGATCATTTATCAACCCTCCTCCTTTCTCAACCGGGCTTGGGACCGGCTTTGGCGGAGTTAAAAAAATTTATTAGTATGCTATTACAAATATTAAAAATATAAATCTTTGAAAAGGCATTTTATTTTCGTATTGCAAATAATTAATGTAAAGTAAATAAAGTGCAAAACCTCACTAGCCAAAGCAACTGGTGCCAGAAAGGATCCTTGAAGAGATCTCAATGAGAAGAAAATAAGAAGACCCAACCAATAACCAAATTGTTTCCTTGATGTGAACTGTTGACATAGAATGATTTCCAGCTAGATGAAGACCACAACAATGATAAAAATCGATGATCAACCTTCGGTTGTCGACAATGGAATAGCCACTAACATCCGCAGATAAAAGACCAACTCAATCCATTTCTCTGAAATAAATAACAAGCAGACATTTGGCATGGTCGGCAACACGTGGGAGGCATAGACAAAGACAACGACCATCACCCCAATTTCATGTCATAACCTTTCTTCTATTCTAGAAAGACTCTGAACTAAAGCTCTGCATTTTCGCATGACAGTTATATAAATGAAGCAACCTTTGGTTCAACATGTCGACAATGGAATAGCCACTAACATCTGCAGATAAAAGACCAACTCAATCCAATTCTGTGAAGGAAGTAAATGACAAGCAAACATTTGGCATGGTCGGCAACACGTGGGAGGCATAGACAAAGACAACGACCATCACCCCAATTACGTGTCATAACCTTTCTTCCGGTAATACTCTGAACTAAAACTCTGCATTTTTTGCATTGACAGTTACAAATGAAGTAAATAACTAGCAAGCATTTAACATGTTCTGCAATATGTGGAAGGCCATCCAAAGGCCATGACCGTCACCAATTTGACACCATAGCCATTGCTCTAGTGGTAGCATCTACAACCTGCATATCATAAAGTCCTTTACCTGAATCCAACTCCAAGTAAGTCATAGCTAAGAGGTAACAAAATCATCCTTATGGTGATCACAGCTGTAGAATGGTTGACAATCTCACAAGCTCCATGTAATGGATAAACGATAGAAACCAACGAGGAAAGGACACCCACCCTCTTCATATGCTGCACAATTCTGCCCTTCATCGCAAATGCCACTGACAAGGTGCTCCATGTCTTTGGCAAAAAGAAAACATACTATAATGAAATATACTTCATGGCTAAAAATGTTAAAATCAAGAAAAAATTACATAACATGCCTATTTAAGACCAAAAGATGGCATTCCTTAAAGCTTAGAAACAAAATAAAAAAAATTAATGACGACTACTTATCATAGTCTAAATATCTAAAGTTGATCTCACCTTTTTCAAGGTACTCATGTCAATGTGAATAATGAGTATTGATTAATGAAATTAACAGACTAGAAATGCAAGGAGATTTTACAATGCTAACAAAGCATTTGCACCTACAAAAGAAACAAAAGGAAATGCCAAAAAGAAAAAAAAAAATTACCAATTGTAAGGAATTAGATGCAAATTCCTTCAAAAAAAATTTAAGGAATTAGATGCAAATTAAGGGCTAGATATAAAAGGGTAGTATCAACTTCTTACCAAATGTTTTGTTTTAGAAAAAAGTATACAACCCAAGGGAGGGTGTTGATAGAAAACAGCACCTTTTTTGCTTCTAGAAGTTAAAGACGATGGCAGAAACTTTTTCGTTTGTAAAATATTCATCCTAGTTTACAGGTTCAATTCTGCAAATGAAACGTCAGCAGAATTTCTTCTTGAAATTAATCAAGAAATTAAATATTTCAATATCGGACATCTTGCCATGACAAAGCATCTCTCTTGAGAATATAACAGCTCAGTTCACCCCCAGGTCAATCACTAATTTTAGAAATACAACAATCTACATCAACAAAGATTCCATGTTCAATGGAACTGGTCGGAGAAATAAAAGAAATAGAATGAAAGTGGTTACTGCCAAAAATAATCTCATTATCAATATGCAACAAGTTAGCCATCAGCATGTTCGATCTGCAATATATATCAACTCATAAAAGACCAAAATGACCACCAGATTACATTGTTCTAGACATCGAAACTAGGACAGCCTCTGCCATTTTTAAATCAATAAAAAATTCTTTAGAAAAGAAAACCATTGCAATAAGTTGTATGAAGACTACCATCAACAAATTGGTTCCACCCTCAACGTTTTCTTCAAGATGTTGACACCAGAGTAGCCTCTAACATCTAAAAATCAGATTTAAGTCCTTCACTGTACTACTAGTCATGGTTAAGGAAGAAGCAATATAGAGATACTACAAGAAAAAAGATTAGCCTTTATTAATTCATCCATACTGTGATAGTAACTTGCAGATGTTCTAGGCTTCTAGCTATAGAGACAAGACTCTTTCTAAGATAGCTCTGCTGCTTTCCATAGACGTCACATAATACTGAAAAGCCAAGGACAGTACTTTGCTAATTTCCACAATTGTTAGATAATCTCATACTTTCACTGATAAAACTAGCAATGGAAACCAATGATGACAGGATTATTATCCAAACAATGGGTATCTCATACCTTCCTTTGATCAAAGGAGGCCATAACCATGCCAATCAGTCATCGGCAACTTTCACAATAGAACCATTCTCAAAATAATTTTAAAGGGGTATTGGAAAGAATATGCCTGAGTGATATAACCCATTCTCACAAAACAATCTCTGCCAATAATTATGTCACTTTTTTCTGTTGAAGATGTTGGGAATTATCTTGCAGTTTTGGTTCTGCAACTCAAAATACCAACATGACTAGAATTCCTTTTTCTAGATGCATATCAGAAGATCTCATCTTATTCTCCAGATTGTTAACTAAGGATTCAACATACGAAATAACTTCAAGACCAGGTTGAGGAAACGACCACGTCAAAGAGAACCAGACCAATCCAACAATACTGGTAAAATCACAGCAAGAATAACCAGAAGATCAAGCGATGAGAATGCTTTTCAACAATATCAGTTGCATGGAAAACATAACTATAAAAATATAACAGATCTATAAGGACAGGTTAACGATCTTGAATTTCCAAATATCTAGAAACTGTTCAACTGAAGCTGGTAGATTTTCATAGAATCAAACAAGTTGCCAAATTCAAGAAGAATGTCTTTAACAAAATTCAATTAATCACCGAGAAGCTTTGAATCTTCAAGCCACAAGTCCGGAAACAACTACAAATAAACATCAACTGATTGACACCAATAAACCAAGAGGCTTGCCATCGTCAAAATGAAGCAAGAAGGAAGAAAATCATTCGACTACACACGAATTCCTTTTACTAGATGCAAATCAGAAGATCTAATCTTATTCTCCTGATTGTTAACCAAAGATTCAACATATGCAATTGCTTCAAGACCAGGTTGAGGAATCGACCAAATTAACTTAGACAAAGAGAGCCAGACCAATCCAACTATACTGAAAATCATTGCAAGAAAAACCAAATGATCATGTAATGCGAATGCTTTTCAATAATATCTATTGCACAGAAAAGCAGCCTAATAAAATATAACAGATCTTTAAGATCACCACGTACGTTAACCATGGATAAGTTATGATCTTGAATTTGCAAAACATCTAGAAACTGTTCATGAAAGCTTGTAGATTTTCATAGAATCAAACAAGTAAGTTGCCAAATTCAAGAAGAATATCTTTAACAAAATTCAATTGATCATTAAGAAGCTCTGAATCTTCAAGCCACAAGTATGAAAACAACTACAAATAAACATCAACTGATTGAGACCAATAAACCAAAAGGCTTGCCATCCTCAAAATGAAACAAGGAAGAAGATCAACAAAATCATTCGACTACACAAGAACCAAAATTCCCTCAAACTGTCAAATTCAATTTGTGAATATCAACAAAACAATCATCAAAATCCGATGTTCACTCAAGATCAAATGTTTACCCCTAAAAACAAAAAAATGTTACCAATTCATTGATCACATGATGAGAATCCTTTAGAAAACTTTCACAGTGGTAACTCCAAAACGCAAGATAACAGATTTACAAGATCATCATCCTAGCCGTCCAATCCTGAGGATTTGTAGTAAACTATAAAGGTATAAACAAGCCAAAGAATTCAACAAGATCTGGACGTCGATCTATAGAATAAAAAACAAATACGTGGCTAGAAACAAAGGATGTAATATTCAATGAATGAAAGTCCTACACTGGATAACAACTAATAGTTCAAGGAAGAAGCAATATAGAGATACTACAAGAAAAAGATTAACCTTAATTAATTCATCCTTACTGTGATAGTAACTTGCAGATGTGATAGACAAGAGTCTTTTTAAGATATCTATTGTGTTCCATACTTGTCAGATAATACCGAAAAGCTACGGAGGGATGGTATTTTACTGTTTCTCACAATTGTTAGATAATCTCGTACGTTCACTGATGAAACTAGCAATGAAAACCAATGATGACAGAAATATTATCCAATCAATGGGTATCTCACACCTTCCCTTTGATCAAAGGAGGCCATAACCATGTCAACTGGTCAACCGCAACTTCCATGATAGAATCATTCTCAAAATAATTTTAGAGGGGTATTGGAAAGAATATGCCTGAGTGAGGTAACCAATTCTCACTACACAATCTCTACCTCCAAAAATGTCATGCTTTTTTCATTGAAGATGTTGGGACTAAGCTTGCAGTTTTGGTTCTGCAACTCAAAATGCCAACATGACTGGAATTACTTTTTCTAGATGTAAATCAAAAGATCCCATCTTAGAGAACCAGACCAATCCAACTATATTCATAAGACCATGGCAAGAAAAACCAAAAGACCAAGTGATCAGAATGCTTTTCGACAATATCAGTTGCATGAAAAAGATAACTATAGAAATATAACAGATCTTTAGGATCACCTTAACCAAGGACAAGGTACCATCTTAAATTTCCAAATATCTAGAAACTGTTCAACGGAAGCTGGTAGATTTTCATAGAATCAAACAAGTTGCCAAACTCAAGAAGAATATCTTTAATAAAATTCAATTAATCACAGAGAAGCTCTGAATCTTCATGCCACAAGTACGGAAACAACTACAAATAAACATCAACTGATTGAGACCAATAAACCAAGAGGCTTGTCATCCTCAAAATGAAGCAGGAAGGAAGATCAAGAAAATAATTTAACCACAGAAAAATTCCTTTTTCTAGATGCAAATCAGAAGATCTCATATTACTCTCCTAATTCTTAACCAAAGCTTCAACATATGCAATAGCTTCAAGACCAGGTTGAGGAATCGACCAAACTTAGACAAAGAGAACCAAACCAATTCAACCATACTGAAAACCGTTGCAAGAAAGACCAAATGATCATGTGATGTGAATGCTTTTCAATAATATCTGTTGCACAGAAAAGCAGCCTAATGAAATATAACAGATTTTAAGATCACCACGTTAACCATGTATAAGGTACGATCTTGAATTTGCTAAATATCTAGAAACTGTTCAATGAAAGCCGGTAGATTTTCATGGAATCAAACAAATAAGTTGCCATATTCAATTAATCACCGATCGAGAAGCTCTGAATCTTCAAGCCACAAGTACAGAAACAACTACAAATAAACATCAACTGATTGAGACCAATAAACCAAGAGGCTTGCTATCCTCAAAATGAAACAGGAAGGAAGATCAAGATCATTCGACTACACAAGAACCAAAATTCCCTCAAATGGTGAAATTCAATTTGTGAATATCAACAAAACAATCATCAAAATCTGATGTTCACTTAAGATCAAATGCTTACCCATAAAAGCAAAACAATGTTACCAATCCATTGATCACATGATGAGAATCCTTCACAAAACTTTCAGTGGTAACTCCAAAAAGCAAAATAACAGATTTACAAGATCATCATCCTAACCATCCAATCCTGAGGATTTGTAGCAAACTATAAAGGTATAAACATGCCAAAGAATTCAACAAGATCTGGAAGACGTCAGTTCATAGAATAAAAAACAAATACGTGGCTGGAAACAAAGGATGTAATATTCAATGGATCAAAGTCCTACACTGAACAACTAATAGTTCAAGGAAGAAGCAATATAGAGATACTACAAGAAAAAGATTAGCCTTTATTAATTCATCCTTACATATATAGTAACTTGCAGATATTCTAGCTATAGACAAGACTCTTTCTAAGATAGCTCTGCTGTTTTCCATAAATGTCAGATAATACTGAAAAGCTAAGGACAGTACTGTTTCCCACAATTGTTTGATAATCTCATACATTCACTGATAAAACTAGCAATGAAAACCAATGATGACAGGAATATCATCCAATCAATGGGTATCTCATACCTTTCTTTGAACAAAGGAGGCCATAAGCATGCCAATCGGCCATCCCCAACTTTCATGATAGAACCATTCTCAAAATAATTTTAGAGGGGTATTGGAAAGAATATACTTGAGTGAGATAACCCATTCTCATTAAACAACCTCTACCTCCACAAATGTCAAGCTTTTTTCCACTTAAGGTGTTGTGACTTAGCTTGCCGTTTTTGTTCTGCAACTCAAAATACCAACATGACTAGAATTCCTTTTTCTAGATGCAAATTGGAAAATCTCATCTTATTTGTTAACTAAGGATTCAACGTATGAAATAGCTTCAAGACCAGGTTGAGGAAACGACCACACTTAGTCAAAGAGAATCGGACCAATCCAACTATACAGGTAAAATCATACCAAGAAAAACCAAAAGATCGAGTGATGAGAATGCCTTTCGATAATATCAGTTGCATGGAAGAGATACCTATAGAAATATAACCGCTCATTAAGATCAGCAGCATAACAATGGGCAGGGACCGATCTTGAATTTCCAAATATCCACACACAGTTCAACATGAGCCAACAAGAGCTTGTTGATATCCATAGAATCAAATAGGTAGGTTGTCAAATTCAAGAAGAATATCTTTACCAAAATTCAATTGATCACGAGAAACTCTGAATCTTCTAGCGACAACTACAGAATCATCAACAAGCAACATCACCAGATTGAGACTAATAAACCAAGAGGTCTGCCATCCTCCAAAGAAAGCAGCAAGGAAGATCAAACACTACGAGAACCAAATTTCCCTCAAATTGTCAAATTCGATTTGCAAATATCCACAAAACAATCATCAAAATCTGATGCCCATTCAAAATCAAGTGTTTACTCATAAAATCAAAACATATGTTACTACCAATCCATCGATTGGATGATGAGAATCCTTTTAGGTAGCTTTCTCGGTGATAACTCCAAAAAGAAACTTGATATATTTAAAAGAATATCACCCTAACCATCCGATCCCAAGGATTGGCGGCAAACTGTAAAGGATAAACATGTCAATGAATTGACCAAGATTTGGCAGACGTTCATCCACAGAATCAAAAACAAATAAGTCGCCTGAAACGAATGATGTAATTTTCAATGAATTAAAGGGATCGATCACACGTGGATGGAAATTTTGAAGCCAATCCAACCCAACTAAGGTCTTGAAAGTCGCAAGCATGCCGTAGAGACTTCACGAACATCCAATACTTGTCCATGGAATCAAACCAAACTGTCTAATGATTCGAAGGAAAATCATCCATCCTCAACGGAATTGAGAGGATCAAACAAACGTCGAATCCAACCAAACTATGCAAATATGCCGATGAATGCACGACGAACTCGCAGATATCCACACAACCGTCGGCTATTTGAAAGGGAAACCGTTTTCCACGAAATCTAAAAAACACCAAGAAACTTCGTAATGCTGGAATCCTCAGCAGCCTCAAAGGAAACAAACACCATCAGATCGACAGGTGGCAGACATTCGACCGAAGCTGTTTCCATTTTCGAGATCGATAGGGCAAAAAGCATTCAAACAATGGAAGCAGGCCAAAAAAAACGGAAACAAAAACAGGTCGAGCACCGAAGGTGCTGGCGGAAGTGGTCCACGAGTTGGCCCCATTTATAGACACGGAAGGGAAAGGATGACCGTTAGATCAGCCTCGTATCCGGCGGACTGGACGGCTGGATCTGAGGGCGTGCCCTCTAAAGACGGTGGAAGAAGGCAACGCCCATGCGCGGCTTTCACGCCAAGAAAACGTGTTGGATCCGCATTTTTGTGTGAGTGCGAGCAGGGCAACACAACAGGCACGATGGCCACCTGTAAAAGTTGTTAGGACGTGTTTAGGTGGGTATCTTGGTAAATTAGTTTAAAATTTATATTTTAAAAAAAATTATATGATTTATGATTAAAAAAATAATTATAATAATTTTTTAATAGTCATAATAAATAATGAATAAAATAAGTAAAAGGATTAATGTAATAAAATAAATTTTTTCAAAAGTTACGATAAATAATAAATAAAATATGTAATAGAATAATGAAAAATATTTATTATATTAATGTGATAATAATATTTTTTTTGAAAATTGTGATGATAATATTTTATCAAGAGTTGTTGAATAGTAAAAAATTATAAAAGTTATTTGATAAATGATATTGTAGAATACTATGGTGTATAGTGAAAAATATAATTGCATAATAATAAATAACTAGACAAATAGGACTAAGTGTCATTTGATTTTTTAATAATTTTATAAAATTAATAAATTTCATTATTAATTTATTATTTGAAGAATGATCATTTATAGTTTTACCTTTATTATCATTAACAATTACAGTGTACGTGGTAATCCAGTAATACTTACATAATCCAATGGTTATGATTTTGAATTTCAAGTTTTGCAATATATTCGAATAAAATATTCGTTATAAATTAATTATTAAAATAATTATTTAATTCAAATAGATTTATCATGTCGATTCAAACTTAACTAGAGTTATATGAAATGATGATCGTGATGTTAAAATTGTTGTTTGAGTCTATGTATACAAAGGTTGGTATAGAGATGTCAATTGGATTGTATCAAGCTAAGCCAATATGATTTGACCGTACCGATCAATGGCATAACACAACACGAATAATTATTCGTATCGTGAATCATGCTTAGGCTAGCAGTGGCAACCTAGCGGGGGTTCAGTGGGGTTGGTGGAGGCAGGCGGGGGTGGTTCGACGGGGCTGGCAGCAATGACATGACAACGTTGCAATGACGACCAACAAATGTTCATCAGGTTGACTATACTATAATTAAGGTTTGGCTGGAAAGAATAGGAGAAGAAGAGGGGAAGAAGAGAGAGAGGAAGAAGAGGTTGCTGGCGTGCAGAACGGTCAGCTGCTATGCAGCAACGGTCAGTGGGAGAGGGGTTAGGGGTGGTAACGATCGACTGCTATGCGAGAGCGCGACAACAATCAATAAGTGACAACAGGTGGCAGCGGCAATGGGTGGCGACGATGGCAACAGGTGGTGGTGGCAACAGGCGATGACAGTGGCAATGGGCTTTGACGACTATGTTGTGTAAAATTGGGAGTTGGGTTCAATTTGTTTCCACCCAACTCCTCCAATCTAATCTCAAATATTAATCTCAACTCAAATTCTTAATCTCAATCTCATTCTCAAATTTTCTCACTCACAAATCATAATGTCACACTACCATGGTCAAAATTCTGAATGATATGAATATTTTCAAAAGACTTTCCTAAAGTGACACTATCAATGGAAACAACTAGAGCTTTAACTTCAACTGTGTCGTCGAAGAAATCTCAAAATAGAGCTTCCATTTTATCGAAGTACACAATCATGATGAAAATCATGGCAAACGGTACTTCAAAGAAACAAGTCTTCTACAATATGTGTAACATCGACTTTTCCTGTAAAACGTCTAGCAATATAGGTCATTTAACACGACATATTAGTACCTGTGAAAATAAGAATAAAGATAAAATTATTCAAACTCAACTTTCTTTTACTCTTGAGGGTAGTGTTACCTCGTGGACTTATGATTCTCAAGAGACTGGAGATTTGTATACTAAATTTATTTGTCTAGAAGATTTAATACTAAGTTTTGAAGAAAATAAACGTTTTGATGAATATATTAATCAAGCATATTGTCCACAATATAAACATATATTTAGAAATACTATTAGGTTAGATATTATGAATTCATTTAATATGCTTAATTTAGAACTTATTAATGTTATGAGTACAATAATGACATGTATAGTATGCACTTAGATTATCGAAGATTTATTATTTTACATTTATTTGTGTTGCATTATTTATATGATATTTCACATATTTTTAATAAATATGAGAAATATCCATTTTTTCAACCAATAGTAAATAGGATGGAACAAAAAAAATTAAAATATTGGAATAAAATCTCACAATTATATATTTTGAATGTATGCTTAGATCCTAGGTGTAGTAAATTAATTAGGAGAATACAAATGTGTTTATGTGTAGATTTAGAATTAAATATTAATATAATAGAAAAATAATTAAATAAAATATTTGATTTATATGCACAAAGATATAGATTAATAATAGAACATTCTCTTCTACCCATAACAATAATACTAGAATCAAATGTTGGATCATTTTCAGATTTTTAGGCATTTTTACAAGATTCAATATTTGATGAAGATATTTCAACATCATCATCATATAATTATAGTTATAATTTTATAATATCTAGACAAGAATTAATTACTTTTAATTCAGCAAATCATCAATCATTATTATTTACCCAACATTCTAACTTAAATACATTTGATGTTTTAGATTGGTGGAGGCAACAATCAATGATTTTTCCAATTTTATCAATAATGACAGAATTTATTAACAATTTTAGTGTCTTCAGTAGCTTGTGAATAAGTTTTCAGCATAAATGACAATGTACTTTATGACCGAAGATATAAACTTAAAGAAGATATAATAGAAGTTTTAATGTGTGTAAAAGATTAGGAGCTTACTCGACTCCGTAAATAAGATTAAGTTGAAGAACTCTCAAACTTAAACATTTCATAATTAAAATATTGTAATTTTTCAATTTGTAATATTTTTCAAAAATTTAATTTAATTTTTTTAAAACAATTTATAAATGTAATTGTAAATTTGTAATAATGTAATTTATTAATAAATAAAAAATTTAATTTAATCGCATTGTTGTTGTATTTATTAAATTGTTGAAAGTTGATTATTGTTAATTAAATAGATATTTTTTTAAAATTAATTATTTAAATACATAGGTAAGTTAAATATTTAAATAAAAAATCATATTGTTCAACACCATGTCATTGATCGATACGAACGGTATTTTTTATATCAATGGACTGTGCCTAAGTTGGCTTGTTAGCATTGTAAATCGCATCGACAAGTATCGTTGGTACAAAATTCGTACGGCAATATTGGCATGTGGTATGATTATTATATTTTCTCAATATTTACTGAATTTTCATAATCCTTAACCAAATAATTTTACCTTTCTCTATTTCTTCTATTCTCTGCTTTTGCATTTCTTGATCTTCCAATAATATAACCAAATCACTTAAATCAATTTTCTCTTATTTTAAATTAATTTTGCCAACTTTTTTAAAAATATTTGTGCATCTAAAAATGAAAAAATTATAAAATTTCACGTCGATTGAAAAAAAAAAAATCGAACTTATGCGAAGAAAGACCTTTGGCTCCGTGGCTCGACTTTTACTGAAATTTGCTCGAGGAGGTTTTTTTCCAACGTAATTTTAATTATATACAGGTATGATTATCAAATGTTTTGAAAAAAAAAAAACCGAAATTATAGAAAATATTCAAAATAATTGACACTTGCAACTTACAATTTACATCTTACAATCAACTTACGATTTTTCGAAAGAATGTCATAATCTTGATCCTATTTTCTGGATGTGCGTATACATGTTATTTACATGTTAACAACACCTTGGACCTAAGATCTGCTTGTATTGATGGCCGCCACATTCTCCGGTCAGTGACCGGCACCGCCGTGACTCGGCCCCGAACTCGACGTCGCCGTCACCAAAGATCTCACCTTCTGGCACAGCGATGGGTCCGCCACGTACCTCGCACCATCACCGGAGTAGTGTCTCGGCATCGTCCTGGCGGCGTCGACGCCGACGACGCCCAACGACAAGATGGAAGCGACGAGCGCAAGAACAACCAGCGCGGCGGCCACTCGCCCCAAAGCCATCGGTGATCGAGCTGCTGTACCACTTACCACTAGTGGGAAGGAGTCCAGCTCTGTCGGACGATCGACGTCGGTGGTTGTGGGGTTAAATTGTTTAGATACATGGAGCAGATATTTATAGAACAGCCTGATCAAGACAACATATTGTATGTGAAATTATTTTAATACATAAGGTGTGAAAATTTACGATCTCGCTTGTTGACCCAGAGAGGTTGGTGTGGCGTGTTTGTTGAGCAATTCAAACTTCTACGGTCCACGTAGAAAACATGGCGCTCGGCGGGCTACGCCACGGCCGTACGTGGTGGACGCGACTGTTGTGTTGGTGGTGGCAGTGGTGGTGGCTTACGTGTGGCCTTGGAATCCGATGGTGCCTGGCCGTGGCGATCATCCCAAAGTCCAGAGGCGAACAATTCGTCAACCATCGACGCCGAGTACGGCACGATCTCTTCGCCCGTGTCGTCAGTTGTTCCATCTTCGCCGGGCGTTGATTGGTTCCTTTGATTCAGGTAGCTAGGGTGGACCGTGGACGGCCGTCGCCATCGTTCGAGCTTGCTTGTTGCTTGAGCAAGAAGCCGCGAGCAGCATGCGGAAAAATGAAACGCTGCTTCCCGCGTGTTTGGCACGGAATACGCAAGTCCGCTTGAGTAATAAAACTGATACGCAAGTCAGTTTGTTTGAAGATTTTTTTTACTGTGTAATTATATTTTTTTATCACGTATTATAACGTATTATTTATTAAATAATTTTTATATTTTTTACTATTTATTAAATATAAAAATTCTTAAAAAAATACTACTCTTTCGTTTAAAAATCGCTCCAAATGTAACGATGACATAGGTAAAATTTTAAAACAATTTTTTTATATTAATCTTATCGTGACATTCAATTACAATAATATTAAAAAATATAATTTTAACGTTAACATCTAATTATATCAATATTTAAAAATATAATTTTAACATTAACATCTAATCACATCAACATTTAAAAATAGAATTTCAACATTAACGCCTAATCACATCAATATTTAAAATAAATATAATCTTAACATTAATATCATTTTATTTAAATATTAAAGATATCAACTTTTCGTGATCCAGCTTTTCAAACGACACAAAAGTCAAAACTATTTCAAAAATTTGTTTTTTAAAAATTATAAAAATTACATTTTATTTAAAAAATTATTCTAAAATGTAGTTTACAATTTTGAACTCTTCCCCTTTATTTTCCATCGTTGGCTTATGCACCAAGCAAGTAGCGGTCGATGTCTTCCGCCGCAAGGAACGTGCGCAGTGATCGCTGATTTTGGAGTAGCCTGTGGTCGTAGCGTCCCAAATATTTCAAAAAGATTTTTGTGACTCGGGCGTGATGGTTGCAAGTCAATTGATTGAATTACTTGTCAAAACGTTGTCCTTACGATTTGTATTTAATGTAATTTATTCATCGCGCTTGTCAAAAAGCTTATTTCATTTCTCAACCTAATCAAAGTTGCTTAGATTTGAATTCTTGGTCATATCAAAAAAAAAAAAAAAAAAAAAACTTTGACGTAATATTTATTCATAAGAGGTACAACCTTGTGCAGGACGAGGTTCGGCGGAATGAGACCCGTGCTCCCACGGGTTCTTTAAATTCCGTGGGTGAATTGATGCAGTCAGTTACGTATCGTACAATCAAAACACAGGTCTGCCTCCGAGATCAGCGCGGCATTCAACAAATGACATGGTGGTGAACCGGTAAAAATTGCAATACTAACGTCTTATTTGTTTATAATTTTTTTACTATTTACTTTTATTTGTTGTATCGTAATAATTTACGGTAATGTTTAATAAATAATTTTAATATTTTAGATTCGTTTATGTATATAAAATTGAACATAAATAAATTATTAAGAAATTAAATTTATTTCTTAGTCAAAATTAAATTTAATAAAAAAGTATTTATACATATCGCACAATTGAATAGAATTTAAAATTTTAGTATTTACGTATGTAATAGAATTAGACAAAATTGATTTTTTTTTTTAAAAAAAAATTAATATATTTTAAATTTTAACTATTAACTTTTCAAAAAATGAAAAAATTAAAAAATGTCCCAGAGGTAAGTAGAGAGATTTCACTTAATTCACATAAAAGTTGGTCGAAATTAAATTTTGAACTTTCATTTTAAATGAATTTTGTCTAGTTCCATAAAAGAATCGAATTCTATATAGATACCTAAATTAGACAAAATTAAATTTTCTTCAACTCAATTCTTTGACACAAATCTTTCCCTTTATATTAAAAAATATATCAAAATATTTACATCTTAAATTACAAAATTTATTAAAAAATGTGAACATTACTTTATTTAATTCTATCTTTTAAATAAACACAACTTAATTTTATAATGCGTTTGTATTCCATAAAGATTAACTGAGGAGTCGTTTATTCTTTTGTCAATATTTCGATAAACACACCTTTATTCTAATCACATTCACGAGATAAATGTCAATATTTTGTTTAAAAATCATTTTAATAAAATAGATACAACATGAATAATTACCGTTTCTCTTTTTTTACCTTACAAACGGATCATCGATTGAGTATCAAACTGTCCAAATCAAATCGTGACTGAATATTTTACCAAAAGTCTTAATTCTTTAGTAATATTTATAAAAAATTAATTTTATAAATATCAAAATTTAAATTATTTTTTTAAATTTTTATTTTTTCATTAAAATAAAGTAATTTAGTAATTTTTATATTTTAATTTTAATTTTAAAAATATTAAAATAATAATAATAATAAATTTTAATATACCCTTAACCACTAAATCAAACACAAAAGTCTTGTTTATTTTTTTAACTTCAATTGCAATTTTAATTTTACACAAACTTCTATATGTTATCATCATCACATAAATTCTTATATATAAATTTTTACGAATGTATTTATGTGAACATTCAAGGTAAGTTGAGTTTCACGATTTACGGTAAAATATATGATTTATGATAAAAATGTAATAATTATATTTAAAAAAAAATAATAAAATAAAAGAAATATGAAATCGCTCCTTACTTACCTTATCATTGCTCACCACTCACTACTCATGATCTTGCTCTTTTAGGTCTTTTTTGTCCCTCACTTTTTTATCGAGTCCTCTCGTCACTTAACGGATTGGGGCATAAATAGGGTTTTGGCTACAGTGAGGTTTTTATTTTTGTTTTATGATTAGAAAAAAGTTAAATTAAATGAAAAATAGAAAAAGTAAAAATTATTTGATAAATATATTGTAAAATGTTGTATTGTATACTAAAAAAATGTAATTGTATAATATAAAAATGCATAAATAAATATAACCTATTTCATAATTTATTATGTAATTTTATTATTATTTATAAAATTATTTTTAATTTTAACTCTTTAATATTATTAAAATTAAAGTTAAAATTGAAACGGGAAAAACAAACTACGCGAAAGGAAAAGGGCAAACATCCGATCCTCGCCGTGAGAGCCAGCTCGCTTCGCCACCGCCACCTCCTCCCATGGCTTCCTCCACCGCCCTGGGCCTCCGCTTCTCCCCACACAAAACCCTAGCCCTCAACCCCCACCGCTCCTCTCCCTCCCTCCGCCACCTCCCTCGTCTCCGCCCTCTCCCTGCAATCTCAATCTCCGCCTCCTACACTCCCACCCCCGCCACCGACCGCCTGGTCTCCGCCCTCTCCTACTCCCTCCCCTTCTTCAACTCCCTCCACTACGGCCGATTCCTCTTCGCTCGCGTCCCCGCCCTCGCGGCTGCCGTCGGCCCCGTCCTCCCCTTCGTCGTCGCGTACCGTTCCGTCCCCTTCGCTGGGTTCCTCGCCTTCTTCGCGCTCTACCTCGGAGTCGTCCGGAACCCTGCCTTCAGCAGGTACGTCCGGTACAACTCCATGCAGGCCGTCGTCCTCGACGTGCTCCTAGCGCTTCCGATCCTAGCCCAGAGGGTGCTCGGCGTACCTTCCAGGGGAATCGGGTTCAAGGTCTTGGAGTTTGGGTACGACGCCGTGTTTCTGTTCTCCGTTGGGTGCTTCATCTACGGCCTCGTCTCATCGATACTCGGGAGGACTCCGTACTTGCCGATCGTAGCCTCTGCTGCCGACCGTCAGCTCTGAAAGGTTCGACCTGGTTCTTTGAAATGCGAATTATCTTATTGAGAGGGAAGAAATAGTTTTTTTCCTATCTATTTGAAATCTTCTTTAGTTTATGTAGTGGACAAGTTTTGGGCTCTGTTTTTCCTGTTTTGGAAAAAATGCTGAGGTGATGGCTGATATAGGGATTCATTTCATCCCCTATTATATGGAAGTAGGCAAACTGAAACATTTATCACAAATGATAAGTTTGTGTTGGTGTAGTTCGGTTCTGATATAGTGCACTGAGAAATGGAGCAATGGCGGCATCAATGTAAGAACTGAGGAAATTGAGAACTGCTTCTTCTCTAGACTCCAGTAACGATTGAATTAAAGTTTGTTGATCAAATGGAGAGCAATTAATTAACTTCAAAAGCTTCATTACAAGAGTATTTGCACTATCCTCAACAGTTAGGCTGAAACCAGGAAAAAGAAAGTGATCATTCCCTGATCTAGATGACTCAGAAAATTAGGGAAAAAATGAAAAAGAAATACAAATCACACACCAAGAAACACCATATTTCAGCACTCCCTCCTTAAGTTGGTTTGTAAATGTCTGGTGCCCAACTTATCAACAAGATACCAAAATTGATGTGCTTCTAAAGCTTTGGTAAATAAATAAGCAATATTTCTTTCTGGAAGCATATGCAGTTCTGAAAAGTCCAGATTGTATGTTGTCACAAATGATATGCAATCAAGCTCAATATGTTTCGTCCACTCATATAAGATTGGATTGAAAGTTATATGTAAGGTTACTTGATTATCGCAATTAGCAGGTACACTGTCCTTGACATTGATTTCTGCAAGCAAATAAGAAAGCCAAATTAATCCCAAGTATTTGCCATTAGAAGATATTCTACCTCTATAGAAGACCATGACATAATAGATTGTCTCTTTGTTTTTAAGAAATCAAAGATGATCAAAGGAAAACGCAATATCATATAAGGTAACTGCCCCAATTGCTATTAAAGTAAGCTCTCAACTTTAAGTCACTGTGGTTGGGATAGAAAACAACTTGTGCTGGATGGCGTTTGCTTTATCACTCTTAAAATTGCTGCATATTGGTTTTTTCTTGGTGCATGCATGAATTTACTAGGTTCTTGCATAGGAAATGATATATTTGGCATAGAAGTAGTTACGTTTCCAGCCAGCCTACAGCATCTTGAAGGATCCTCAATAAAAATAGATTCATCAGCACTCAATTACGGGTTCTGTTCTATAGGTCAACATACGTAAACATCAATTATATTCAAGGAATATTGTTATTGTGACATGTAAATACCTTTTTTAGGTCTAAAGATCTCAATTCCAAGAAAATATTTAACATGTTTTGAGTCTTTCAATTTAAAAGTTGCATAAAGTAGAAACATGAGTCTAATATAGCTTCACTCTCATCATCATCAAGGATGAGAATATCATCCATGTAGACAAGAACGTTGCTAACAGTACTACCATTTTTCATAGTGAATAGAGAATAATTACTCTTGGATTGAATGCCCAATATTAAAGAGAAAGGTATTCAACTTGGAAAACCATCTTTTTGAGGCCTATTTAAGGCCGTAAATACTTTTCTTAAGTAAGCACACTTGTTTGATTCTGGTAGAAGATACCCTCATACCCAGGTGGAAAATGAAATATTTTCTTGCATATAATGGAAACGGTACCGAATTAGCTGCATCCACTTTTATTGATTACATGTCACTGAAAAAAGTAAAACAAAAGGTGACAAGCAAGTAATATGATACTCTTCAAGGGCATACAATTAAAAAATCCTAAAAATTTAAAAATTACCATTATTATTGCAACTCATAAATAAATAAATACCTATATGGAAAAATAGGAATGGTTTTATTTTTGAAAATATAAAATTAATAAAAATATTTGTTATGAATAAATAGCTATCGAATCTTTGACGTTATTTTAGTGAGAAATATATATTTTATTGAATTTAAATCATACAAAATATTAGTTCAAATGAATTTTAACTTCATCGAGTTTCTTTTGTAACATAATGTTATTTTAGTGAAAAATGTAATACCAATGTTTTTTTACTCTTGCATTAATATATGCACAACATAACACAATTGGATTGCTGAAGTTACACTATTTCTTTATTAGAATAATTAAGGGGGAACAGGAGGCTTGTGTAATAAAATTTTCCATCGATGTAGCTTGAGCCAACACTAATATAATGTAATATTTTTATTCTATAAATATAACATGAATATGTGTAGCGCACAAATGGGCAGGAGATTTTTGTAACATGCCTTTTCCCATGACATTAATACAATATAATCATTCTTTACATTGTGTAGTGTTATTGATGGACATGAATTTTTGTAACATGATTTGTCATTTATGCAGCACGGTTTGATGTAAATATAACTTGGATTTCACACAGATATAGCATGCCTTTTAGGTTACGTACACACATAAGTATAACAGAGTTTGTAATCTTACTTTTATACGTTTCTCTTTTGTTAAATGATGAGGAACACATCGATGGGTTCTAAAGTGCCCTTGATATGTTGTTAGGGTGAATACTTAGTAAAAAATGATAAAAAGTGTCTCAACAGATATTGGTGGTCACAATAAATTTTTTTTAAAAAATAGTACTTGCTTAACTCGAGACTTTTAAATCTTAGAAAGATCCTTCAACCCCTAGAACACCACACAATAAATTTATGTTCATTGATGAGAAACTGAGCTTTGTTGATTTTGAGAAATTGATAGAGAAAAAGGTGCTTTGAATTCAACAGCACCATGCGATTCAACTGGACTGCTCAAATGAATTTGTGGTTGACTTGTGTGATGATGATGGCATTGCTCAACTGTTTGAATTATTTAGAACTGCTAATAAAGCAATAGTCATCTATATAATTGAAGTTGAAGCCTATCTACTAGTAATTTCCATTAAGCTTGATTACTTTTCATATGACAAGAACATTCACCATGTTTCTTCCAAACTCTAATTGTTAAATGTCATGTATGCAGTACTCTATTGCAGGGAAGAGTCTAATTTGAAAGGACTCCGATCCATCATGATCAAGAGACAGATTTATATAAAAATGATAGAGACAACCAATTTCTGGAATAAAACATGACAACGTGGACGATAGATAAGGAAAAGATAGACTACGATGATGATGATGAACATGAGAATGTAATTATACTGCAATGGATATGGGGGAGCAAAGATTATCTGGAAATTGATTGGGATGATATGTATGATCAGTTCTAATATTCCAAAGATGGGTCCAGCGTTGATGATAGGTCAATTGGACAAAGCCTATTCATGCTAATACGGCTTGACTTCATAACATTAATCAGCATGACATGATTTTATAGGATATGTTGGATCATTGTCTAGTGTAATGGGGTCGTGCTGGTATGATCAGATTTTAGCATATGAGTTAGGCATGATGTGATTTTTAAAATTGATATACTGTTTACATCAATAATATGTCAAAAATCAAATACAACTTTTGTTGGTCATAATTTCAATATATCAATTACTTTGCCGGTATGTTAAACTTTTAAGACTTAACCCCTATTTGTGCCATCAGAATTCCAAGGAAAAGAATTCAAGTAAAATGAATTTTCTTTTGACCAAATTTTTAATTATGTTTGTATATTAGGGAAATTATAGGAAATGAATTTCTCATGATGATTTCCTTTTTTCACGGATTTCCTCTTATCTTTCCTATCAATCTTTTCCCACTCTATCTTCTCAGAAACACTGTGAAACACTTGCTCATGCATGCGAGCAATACTAGCAAAGATATCCCAATCGATTGTTGGATGGCTGCCCTACTTGCACATCGTTGCCTGCACATGATCCACTCATGTGAGTGCTTGCATTTTCCTCTTTTTCACGTGTGTAAGTCCTATCTTGTTGCCCACATGTCTACCTTGTCCTCGTCTGTGTACACTACCTAGGCATATCTCGTTGTTGGTTCTCTCTTTAGTCTTGCCTCACTACATGTCCACCCACACCACACATGCAACTATCGCCGTTGCCTCACCTTCTCTAAGCAAAATTGCTCGTGTTGCTGTTGTCCAAAGTATTGCCCACGATCACTCCACAACTGATCACAATTGTCGTCACCTTCGTCGATGTCCAATCATTGGAGATGTTAAGGTTTTCGTCGATGCCCAATCATTGGAGATGTTAAGGTTTTCGCAAAAGAAGATGGGAAAAAGAAAAAAATAAAATAAAGTAAAATAAAAAGAAATAATAATAATAAGGAAATTTTTATTATTGTTATTGCATTAAATCTTGTTAAGTTAATTACATGTTTTATTTGATTGATTTGATTATTGCATTAATTGAAATATATTTGACATATTGTTATTATTATGAATTAATTTGTCGATTGAATGTGTGAGGGAATTATGTTGTCTATGTAAAATGATAGAAATGTGTAATGTTATTTTTTGTAATAATGTATTTTTTATAATATATGAACAACATTACAATGAAGTATTTTTTTACATTGATGGGTCTAATGAATGTCATTTTTATATGTTTTTATAAAAATTAAACTTTCATTATTAAAAAACTAACTTTTTAATAAATTTCATTATTTAAAAATATAAAAAGTTTTAATATTAAAATTTCCTATTAATTCTCATGATGCACAAATACCTAACAAATCTTTAAAATTTGAAATTCCTGTCATTTCCTATACTCATACAAACAACTCTCATTTTGTAATTTCTCATCAAATTTCGTCATTTTCATTTTCTATCTATTCCGAAATTCCTATCACTTCATTTCTCCTCATTCCAAATGCACAAATAAGCCCTTAGGATTTTATAGTAAAATTGGTATATCATAATTATGATAAAAAATTATATCTAGTTTTTGACATACTATTTTTATAAATAATTTACTGATTTTAGTACAAATTTTTAGATTTTATAGGTTTAACATATTGATTTCTTTAATCGGTATATTGAAATGTTTATGGTAGCATTATCATGTTTTTGACCTAGTTTGGTGCATTTAGGGGTGCATTTAGAAACCAATTGTTTCAATTTTTTATAAACTCTTATACGTCATTATTATTGTATGAATTTTTATACATAAATTTTTACTTTTGTTACACATGTAATTCTTATATAATAAAACTCATTTGCATCATTTATATATCTAGAACCTCACCATCGGAAGACTTTTAAAAATTTCAAAAATCTCCATTACACTGTAACATGAAATTTATATGATATCATGTCACATGATATTGAAAACATATTCTACAAGTTGGTGAAAAATCTACAAGTTACATTAAGCAAACCCTTAAAAATCCACTGAACAAGTAAAAAAAAAAGGTCCAAATCTCAATAACCATGTCTTCTTGCATGCCGATTAAATTGAAAGCACACGAGCAAGTGAAAAAATAAAATAAAATAAAATTGCACGAAAATATTTAAAAAAAAATTGACAAAAAATTTAAAATAAAATCGAAATTACAGAGAAATAGTAGTCATTGTTTGCTGAAAATTTCAAGTTAATCAATTGCTTGGCTTCCGTTTTTTTGTTACTTCTAACATTTAGAAGTATTTTCATATTCATGATCACATACATATTTCTCAATTTATTTTTATTATTATCAAATTTACTTTTTTTTCTTTTTTATTTTAAAATTATTCTCTTGAAAATTACTTTTTCCACTCTCAAGACTCACTCTCTGGTCTTCTACACCGGCCGGATTTGCTTCGGTGACGGCGGTTTCGTGTCGAAAAGGGATGGGCAGCAGAAGCAGCAGCATCTCAGCAGCAGCAGCTTCAAGCTGCATACATGCATGGTCATAAATAAAGTCTAACGTTAATCACGATTTGAAAGTGATTAACCAATACCTACGTGGTAAGTGACGAATTAATCACAAGCCACACGTACGTACGTGTCCCCGAGGCTTCTCGCCGTCGTCGAACGCTCCGGCGCCGGTCTGTATTCCAGCGAAAACGAGGCGGCCTTGGTCGGCTTCCGACGAGAGAGCGCTACCACGTCTGACAAAGAAGACGGCGGACGTGGGGAGAGGGGAGGGGACGGAGAAGGCGACGGTGAGAAGACGTACACGTGTTCTCCCGGTCCGGTGCTGATGGGAAGCGGAGACGGAGGTGTTGGTGGGGAGGAGGGTGGAGAGGGGGTTGAATCCAACGCCATGGTCGGGGGCGCGTACGGGTTTCGCTGCCGGCCAGCCGCCGCCCCTTCGCTCTCTCGCCGGTCGATCTTGGCGAGAGAGAAGAGAGAAGGATAGGGTATGGCCGTGTTGTACGTAAACCTAACGGTCACTCCCAACTGTCAACCCCGGCGTTCAGACATGTGATTTCCACCAAACCATACACAAGGAGCATTCATGTGATGACTGCATTTGGTGTAAATTTTTTTAAAAAATTTAAGTTATATTTATTAAATAAAAAAATATTGGTATTTGAATTATTTTAACAAGATAGTAATTATTAGTATTTATTTATATTTATAATATTTGTATTTATTTTAATATTTAAATAAAGTACGTAGAATAGTAGAATTATTTTTTAAAATATTAATGAAATTGAAGGTTAAAAATATGAAAACGTTTTGAAAAATCCCATATCATTTGACTATAAGAGTCATTTTTGGTTATTATAACTAAACAGAGCCTAAAGATCACTCCTGAAGCGATAAGAAATGATTTGAGGATGAGTATCAAGTAAACAACATTTTTTGTGCATTAATCAAAAAGTTGAGAGTTGATGTTGAATTTATATTTGATATAATTACGATGAATTTAAATTATATTGATATTTATTTTATAATTTAATTAAAGCATAAAATATAATTATTTAAAATATAAGAATATTGATATGATTGAAAAATTTATAAAAAAAATGTATTTGAAAACTCTTATATCATCGTGACAATTCTAGTAATTTTAGAAACAAATCGCGCGTAAGTGTATTAACAAGTTGTGGTTAATTAAATAACCATTAATTAGTCTCGAGGATAAAGTGTAAACATTCACGGAAAAAACACCGCGTACCAAAAATGACCTTTATTAGTCTTAATTATTACAATGATATTGTTATATATAATTCAACAAATTTTGCTGCATTTCGACTGTTAAATTATGGATAAAAAATTAGAGTGAATAAATTAAGTTTGGATCAGAATAGAATTTTAAAGGTGTATTTGGTGATAGTTTTTTTTTAACTCTAAAAGTTAAATAAAGTTAAAATTGAAGTTCGTTTTATAAATGAAATTGGATTTATATAATAATTTAGATGATAAAAAATTTATATATTAAAATTTGTATAATAATAATAATATCGTAAGTGATTTAAAAAGTTAAAAAATTTTAAAACCAAATAAAACCTATGAAGTACTCAATTATGTTGCAGATTAATAATGATAGCAGATTATTTATAGATTTATTGTAATGATCATCAACATGATACTAGAGTTCATAGTTTTTGATTAATTCTTTTACTTTAAGTTTGTAACGTGAATGAACTCTACTTTAAACGTGTGGTTTAATTTATGTTGCAAATTTATTTAAAAATAAGTATACTTTTAAATACAAAAATTGCTATTAAAAAATGCAGAAGCCCAACACTCCATGAAAGACAAATTTGGTAAATGTTCGTTACGATGACGTTCACGAGGGTATACATGTAAAGAAAAAATTACTATTATTTTTCACAAACCTCAGAAATGGTTACGAAAGAAAATAAAATAATCATAACATGAGTCTATTCAATTTTGGATTAGAAAAATCGTAATATTTTGAATCATTACGCGCGTTCGATTCGTGTGTTCAATTACTTTGTCGATCTCCTTTTTAGAGTTTATTTACACACGTCGAGAATTTAAGAAATAATTGTTCTTTTTTAAAAAAATGAAAAATTAAAAAATGAAAAAAAAATTAAGATTATTTGTGAATACTGTAGAAATTTTAAAATTTTAATTTTTAAAAATTATAAATATCGTATATTTTAACATTTCAAATATAATTTCACATTTTTTATATAACCACAAGTATAACGATGATTAAAAGAGGTTGAATACGACATAGAAGGTTGAGAAAATGCATCGTATTAAAATTTTTACCCATTATAAAATTTTTCTCCATCTAATAGGTGAGAAATGACATAAAAAATCTATACTTATAGTGATAGAAAATTTTAAAATTTATCAACATTTTTAGAATACACAAATACCTAAACATTTTTAAAAAAATTCAAGATTTTTTTTTTTCCAAAATTTCTAAGAAATAGAAACTCCTCCTTGGATACAAAACTATATATATATATATATATATAAATTTTTTTAACAATATATACAATATTAATGCGATCATAACATAATAAAAGGAAAGGAGGCTTTCTCATTTTGTTCATTTTTAACCTGATTTCATATATAATATGGTACATTTTATTACAGATTTATCAAATAAAAAATAACAAGCTGCGCGCACAGCGCACTTATAAAATCTAAAAAAAACGTAAGTAGTATAATAACTAACTTTCCAAAATATATCAAAAAATGTTGACCACAGAATGATTTGTGTATTTAAAAAATACAAAAAATTATGATAAATAAGAAAAATAAATTATTATTATTTATTTTTTTCATATTCTTTAAAAAATACAAACTTCCTTACGAGACCCTTGCTAGTTAATTATTGAGAGAAAAGAGATGATGATGAAGTAAACTCTGCATTATTGACTTTGACAAAAACACACCTATGCATAGATATGTCAATGGGTCGTGTTGACATAGCCCTGTATAGTCCGATATGATATGAAATTTTGTTTTATGCCGTAGGTTGTACTTGGGCTGGACCTTTAGGTCATTCGTGTCATGTCGGTATGGTATAAATTCCAGCACAAAATAGGCACGACTTAGCCCAGTATAAGACTACGAGGTGGGTCGTAGGGGGGGGGAAGGGAACATCGATTGCTAGGTTGTGGGACGGGGGGACCGATCACCGGGTCGTGCAACCGGCGAGGTGAACAGTCGCGTACGCGGAAGGGGGCCACTTCTGTGCAATGGGTGGCCCACTTCCATGCAATGGGCGGCCGACTATCGAGTGAAACAGTCGACTGCCACCTCAACGGCTCAACCAACTTTTCTCTATAAATTGAGGGAGTTGGATTTTGTTTTTCACCCAACTCACTCCTCGTCTTCTTATCTTCTTCACTACAAATTCTCCAAACTCTAATATCAATTGTCAAATCTCTATTCTCAATTCTCAATTTCTCAAATTTCCTCACTCAAGTCACAAACAATGGCGTACTACCAAGACCAAAGTTTTGGAGGCTACAGATATCCTCAAGAAAACTTTCTTGAAGCTAAAATAACGTCATCAATGGAGACTACTGGAGCTTCAACTTCAACTGTACCGCCGAGGAAGTCTCGGAAGAGAGCTTCCATTTGGTCAAAGTACACAATCATGATGAAAGCTATGGAAGATGGTACAAAAGAGCAACAAGTCTTCTGCAACCTCTGTAACACCGACTTCTCTTACAAAATGTCTAGCGGTACATGTTATTTAATTAGGTATATTAGTACATGTGAAAATAAGAATAAGGATAAAACAATTCAAACCTAACTTTCTTTTACTCTTAAAGGTAGTGTTAGTTCATGGACTTATGATTCCGAAGGGGCTAGGGACTTGCATGCTAGATTTATTTGTTCAGAAAATTTACCAATAAGTTTTGGAGGAAATAAACGTTTTAATAATTATATTAGTAAAACATATTGTCCACAATATAAACGTGTATCTAGAAATACTATTAGGTCAAAATTATGAATTCATTTAATAAGATTAGATTAGAACTTATTAATGTTATGAGTACAATAATGACATGTATAGCATGCACTTCAAATATTTGGTTGGGTAGAACTAATGATGGGTACATAGTTGTAACTACACATTATATTGATCAAAATTAGATTTTACAAAAAAAATAAATAGAATTTAGAAAAATTCAACATCCACGTACTGCTGAAACAATTTTTGCAAATATTATGGAAATTTTTGATTTATATGGGATTAGAAAAAAAAAAGGTAGTATAACTTTTGATAATGTAGCTAATAATACTGCAACAATACCAATGTTTAAAACTAAAATAAGTCCACCAAATAGTTTTAAATTATTTCACCAAAGATGTATATGTCACATAATTAATATTATTGTACAATTAGGTATAAAAGAAATTGAAATTTATATTGAACTTATTAGGGATGTTGTAAGTTTTATAACTAGTTCAGGAAAGCGGCATCAACAATTTGATGAAACATGTGATACTTTTGAAATACCGCATAAAAAATTCTCTTTAAATGTTCAACATAGGTGGAATTCATTATATTTAATGTTAGAAAGTGTATTACCATATGAAATTCCAATAATGTCTTTGTATAATCGTTAT
>JAMKPZ010002840.1:0-17870 GCA_024699675.1 Amphibolis antarctica
CGAAGCCGCTAACAAGACACTGGTCCGAATTCTCAAAAAGATGGTCCAAACACACAAAGATTGGCACGACCACCTCCCTTACGCACTCTGGGCCTACCGGACATCCCTGGTGAAATGACGATTCACCGGTTCTGAAGGAGGAAAGCAGCTCGGAGTGTCGACGTCCCTTCGCCACACCGGAGCGAGGACTTCCGATCCTCATCGACGGCCCACCCCTGCAGGTAAGTTCCTACACCCTCGCCGTTTTTACATACGTCCTTCCGATGTTTTCTCGGGCCCCGACCATATAACGCCTTTCCTATGCAAGGGAACGGTCGGAGGACAGACCTGGGTACCATTCCTTTGGAAACTTGTCCGAAGGTACCGGTGGCCGCCCTCCTGGCCAGGTGAATCCACCCGGCCCAATCAAGCTCGGTTCAGTCATGACCCCTCTGTCGATTCTTTTTACATGGAAACTCAAAAGTTTCCCAACAAGCTTTATAAGTTTTTATCCGATCCCCACATGTCTTTCTCAAGGTCCCGAAAAGATTTCTAGGATGACGCCGCCGACAAGGAAGCCGGTGGTGGCCGTTCGGGTGTACGAACACGTACAACCTGACAGTGCCCGTTTCTTTTTCGGGAGGCATAAGTCTACCCTCCCAATGCCCCGGAAAGATTCCCGAGATGACGCCACCAGCAAGGAAGCCGATGGTGGCCGATCGGGTTTATGAAACGTACAACCCGATGATTTCCATTTTTTCTAAGAAACGTAAGTCCCCAAAACCCCCCATGGGTGCAAAGGGACGGGGGAAGCAGCCGGCTAGCCGCCGCTTCCCCAAAAGCCCCATGGGTACAAAGGGATGGGGGAAGTAGCCGGCTAGTTGCCGGTAGGCCGGTTCACAAAACCGACCGCCGCTTCCCATAAACCCCCATGGGTACAAAGGGATGGGGGAAGTAGCCGGCTAGCCGCCGACAGGCCAGTTCAAGGAACCGGCCGCCGCTTCCCCAAAACCCCCATGGGTGCAAAGGGATGGGGGAACCAGCCGGCTAGCCGCCGACAAGCTGGTTCAAGGAACCGACCGCCGCTTCCCCAAAACCCCCATGGGTACAAAGGGATGGGGGAAGCAGCCGGCTAGTCTCCGGCAGGCCGGTTCAAGGAACCGGCCACCGCTTCCCCAAAACCCCCATGGGTACAATGGGATGGGGGAAGCAGCCGGCTAGCTGCTGCTTCCCAAAGCCCCTAGGGTACAAAGGGATGGGGGAAGTAGCTGGCTAGCCGCTGCTTCCCCAAAACCCCCCATGGGTGCAAAGGGATGGGGGAAGCAGCCGGCTAGCCACCGGCAGGCCGGTCAAACGGTGCCCATACATTTTTCCAAGAGACGTAAGTCTACTCTCCCGATGCCCTGGAAAAGTTTCCGGGATGATGCCACCAGCAATGATGCTGGCGGTGGCCATTCGGGTGTACGAACACGTACAACCCGATGGTGCCTGTTTCTTTTCCGGGAGGCGTAAGTCTACCCTCTCGATGCCCTGGAAAGATTCTCGGGATGACGCCGCTGGCAAGGAAGCTGGTGGCAGCCGTTCGGGTGTACGAAACGTACAACCCGATGGTTTTCATTTCCTCAGAAAATATAAGTCCTCCATTAAGTCCCATGCTTTTACAGACGTTAAGAGGAAAAGGGGTGGGGAAACAGCTGGCAAGCCGCCGGCTGGCCGGTTCAAGGAACCGGCCCCCGTTTCCCCAAAATCCCCATGGGTGCGTATGAAGGGGGGAAACAGCTAGCAAGCTGTTGGTTGGCCGATTCAAGGAATCGGCCCCCGTTTCCCCAAAACCCCCCGTGGCTGCGCATGAAAGGGGGAAACAGTCGGCAAACCATCGGCTCGCCGGTTCAAGGAACCGGCCCCCATTTCCCTAAAACCCCCATGGCTATGCAAATGGGTTGGGAAAGCAGCAGACCAGCCACCGGTCAACCGGTACAAGTAGCCAGTGGTCGGCTCCTCGAAAACCCATCTCTTTCTTCCCTATTCACCACCAGATCCAATATGGATCCCCGTTTTGTTCAATTCCCATTTGTTTACTTGATTCTCATTTATTTTCATCGGAAGGGATACAGTTATCCCTCTAAACGCCCTGGAAAATTTTCCAGGGTGTGGCCGGATTGACTATCATGTTTTCCGTTTTAGAGCCGGAGAGAGGCCGGGAATGCCCGGGCTGTCTAAGGGTGCCTAACACCTTCCCCAACAGTAACCTAAGCCTTGTATCCAGTTCTCCCATGTTACACGATTTTATGTGATTCCCGTGGTTTTATCGTTTCGATGGTGGAAGGACACTTTCCCATCCGGTTTTCCTTATTTTCTACCCAAAAATAAGGTGGCAACTCCGTTGAATGAGCCATCAACCGCACATGGTGATGCGCTCACACAAACACCTTTCAATTCTCTGTACCTTGGTCCATCTGTCGGCAGGGCCGATGGAAACCCATGGGCTTCTGGGTGATAGCCAGATGAAAGAGAGGGTACAAAGGCTATAGTACATTAGGCACTTCATCTCACGCCTTACACCGACATGCAAACCATTCTTCAAACTGCTGAAGAAAAATACCAGCTTCATGTGGACAGCACAATGGCAAGCTGCTTTCAACCACATCAAGTAGCAACTATCTTGGCTACCGGTTCTTGTGCCGCCTCATCCTGGACGGCCACTATTCTTGTACCTGTCTGTCGTAGCCTCTTCCATGGGCACCATGTTGGGCTAGCACAACACCACCGGTAGAGTTGAGTAGGCCATATACTACCTCAGTAAGAATTTCACCAAGGTAGAAGAACGATACGAACTCATCGAGAAATATTGCCTCTCGCTGGTTTGGACGATGAAGAAACTACGGCACTACTTGGTGGTCTACCCAGTCCAGTTGCTTAGCTGCCATGACCCCCTGCACTACCTATTTGACCAATTGGCCTTGGTAGGAAAATCCATCAAGTGGCAGATGCTCCTCACTGAGTTTGACATCCGGTACGTGTCCCAAAAGTCCATGAAGGCCCAAGCTGTGGTCGACTAGCTGGCGCATCAACCCCTGCCAGATTATCAACCATTGGAGGACTTGTTCCTTGATGAGCCTGTCTTCACCATTGGTGAGCAGGGTCCAGACTAGCCAGAATGCCATATCATATACTTTAACAGAGTGGTCAATGCCAAAGGCTGCAATGTGGGGTTGTCCAAGTGGACCCTCTAGGACAAATGCTACCTGTAGCCAAGCGACTTCTCTTTGCGTGCTCCCACAACAAGGTAGAGTACAAGGCTTGCATCACGGGACTCCATCTCACACTGGAACACCAAGTCACGCATCTACACGTGTACGGCGACGCTATGCTGGTAATCTCCCAAACTCTCAACAGATGGAGGACTCGAGACTCGAAGCTTTGGCCATATCAAGAACTTGTACTACATTTGGCGGAAGGCTTCCAGCTCATCCACTTCCAGAACGTCAACCGCAAACACAACCTGTACGTAGACACCTTGGCCATCCTGGCATCATGGGTAATAGTTATGGAAGGTGGAAGCATAGCAGTGGAAGTCATGACGCTCCACCAACTAACTCACAGTCAAGATGTCTATCACCTCACGGAAGTCCCCAACCAGGCAGACATTCAAACCCCGGCTTTATATTTAGCTAGCCACCCCAACACTCGACAGAAGGTCGACCCACTCGAAGAACTAGCCCTAGTCGACCGATGAGAAGATGCAGTTCCTAGGCCCCAAGACGACTGCCTGGAGGAATCAAAACAGGAAGACCGCCACTAGTACTCAGATGTACAAACATTCCTGGAAACTGGGGAGTTCCCACCAAAAGCCACCACATTGGATTGACGTACATTGGCCAAGCAAGCAGTCGACTACGTCTTTAACGGAGGATAGCTATACAAGTGGTCTTACAACTAGACTCTTCTCCAATGTGTGAGCCAGCCCGAGGCACATACCGTTATGCAAGAAACCTATGAAGGCATTTGCGAATCCCACATGAACGGGATCCTCCTAGCAAAGAAAATCATGCTGCAAGGCTACTACTGGAGCACAATGGAGGTGGACTACATAGCCTACATCTGTCATTGTCACCAATGCCAGATTCATGGAAATCTCATCCACGCACCCCCAAGAGAACTATACAACATGGTTTCCCCTTGGCCATTCTCTATGTGGACCTTGGATGTGGCAAGCACAGTCAAGCCGACAGCCACCAATGGACACTGGTACACACTAGTGGCCATACATTACTTCACCAAGTGGGTGGAAGTGGCATCCCACAAAACTGTCACAGTAGCTGCCACCCTGAAGTTCCTACGTAACCACATCATCACTTGGTATGGCATGCCCTTTGAGGTGGTAACCAACAACAGCACCAATTTCACAACCAAGCAGGTCACCGACTACCTCGAGAAGTGCCGCGTCCACCACCTCAGAGCATCCCCCTATATGCCATAGATGAACAAGGTAGTCGAAGTAGTGTTCAAACTCAAAAGTGTGCATTTTATTGATATTAATTCATATGTTTTAATGAGTTTTATTTGCATTCTGCATTGAATTATGATGATTACAAGGTTAAATATACTTTTGAGTAGTATGCATGATTATTCACTTTAATGACGCGTGAATTATGTTTTGAGCTGTTAATTATGTTTATGTTTATTACCTATTGAGAAAGGAATGAATGATTGACATTTGACTCTTTAGGTTGCTAATAGAATGATTAATATATAGAGAAAAACTCATGATTTATGCTTAAATGCAAGTCCGAGAGTTAAGCTGTTTACCCACAGACTTATCCGTGGGTTATCCTGTTTACCCTTAGACCATTCTGTGAGCGTTAAGGGTTTACCCATGAACTTACGCGAGGGTAAACTAGTTCACCCTCGGACCTGTACCCTGTTTGTTTTGTGTAATGAATTTCATTGATATTAAAGCAATTACAATTACAGTTAAGATCTAAATGTTATGAATTATTTCTCCTGTGATATTATGCATTTCATGAAAGGTATTTCTTAAATATTTCAGAGAGGAGATTGACAACTTGTTCTTCTCTTATCCACTTCTTAGTGTATTTGTTGTTATTTTCTCTACTTGAGCGTATCCTTGAAGGAAAAACTCTTGGCATTGGCTACTTCCTCCTCTATTCCTTGGTCTAATTTCGGAATGACACCCAAAATCTCCTTTCAAGGTCAAAAGGAAGGTTCGCCAACTTGACGACCTAGTGGGCTGGAAGTAAAGACAAAGAGAGCGCTTAGCCTTAGCAATTTTGAAGGGTGAAAATTGTGGACGAGCATTAGGTGTTCTTTCCTTTTCCTTTTTCCTTTTCTTTTACTTTAGATTCACTTATCTTATCACATTTGCTTCAATATTGAGAGAATGATATTGTGTTTGATGTAATGTTGAATGTTTATTTTTAGTTTTATTTCTACAAGTTTTTCATAATATGTTTTGCTTTATGTTTTATATGTTGGTTATCATATTCTTAAGATAAAAAGAACAAAAATATAAGCGAACAATTCTTAGAAGTTTTAGAAATCTTGAATTGTACTTAATTTCATTTGAAATTCACTTTTACTGCATTTACCATGAGATATCTTGTGGGTAAAGATGTTTACCCATTAGTTTAGACATTTTCATTGAACTGCACTTAAATGCATGGAAATTGAAATATAGAATGTTTAAGAATTAAGAAAAATTAAGCATTTGGAATTGAAACTCACTTAGGGTCTTTCAATGGAAATTTTGAATCATGTATTAAAAGTCTATCTTTTTAATATAAATATTCTAAGTGGAGAAGAAATTAAAGTTAATGAAAATTCTCCAGAAATTACAGATGTAAAAATTGATCAAAGAGTGTTCAGACTCAAAAATGTGCATTTTATTGATATTAATTCATGTGTTTTAATGAGTTTTAATTGCATTTTACATTGAATTATGATGATTACAAGGTTAACTATACTTTTGAGCATTATGCACGTTTATTCACTTTAATGATGCATGAATTAAATTTTGAGTGGTTAATTATGTTTGTGCTAATTACCTATCAAGAAAGGAATGAATGTTTGATATTTGACTCTTTAGGTTGCTGATAAAGTGATTAATCTACAGAAAAAATTATGATTTATGTCTAAGTGCAAAGTTCGAGGGTTAAGCCATTTACCTACGAACTTACGTAAGGGTAAACTGGGTTACACTCGAGCCTTTATCCTATTTATTCTGTGCGATGAATTTCATTGATGTAATAGCAATTGCAATCATAGTTAAGGTTTAAAGGTCATGAATTATTTCTCTTGTAATCTAATGTATTTCACGAAAGGTATTCCTTAAGTATACGCAGGAGAATTCGATGAGCAATTGCAGGGAAATGTGTAGAAGACCAGAATTGAGGAATTTAACTTAGCTGAAGCTTAACTATGGAAAATGTGGATGGACTAGTTAAAGAAGTGGATTGCATGGGGTGATCTCACACGTCCGAACATGCACCACGCCCTTGTTAACTACTAACTCGTGAACTACCATTCCTCCCATCTATAAAATAGTCCCGTAGCCATGAAACTAGCACCCCCCCTTCTTCCTCCATCTGCCATTTATAGAGCATTCTCCATCTTCTCATCTACCATTTTCCACCCACTCATCTCTTCCGAGAGGAGATTGATGACCTCCTTTTCTCCAACCATTTGCATAGTGCATTTGCTATTCTTTTCTCAACCTGAGTGTATCCTTGAAGTAGAGACTCTCGGTGTCGGCTGCTTCTTCCTCTGTTCCTTGGTGTAATTGTGGAGTGACGCCCAAAATCTCATTGAAAGGTCGAAAGGAAGGCTTGCCAGATTGATGACCTGGGGGAGCGAAAGTAAAGACAAAGAGAAGTTCCCAGCCTGAGTAAGTTTTGAAGGAAGAAATTATAGCAAAGCATTAGGTGTTCTTTCCATTTTCATTTTCTTTATTTTTACTTTACCCTTATATTTACATTCAAATCCATAAACACCCACTTTGTCTACTCGGTTACAGTAATTAGATAATGTTTTTAAGTTTAATGTGATGTTGAATGTTGCACTTTAATTTTACAAGTTATTTGTACTATAATGTGTTTCATGCATTGTATTGTTTATTGTGTTTTAAAATATCTAAAAAGACCAAAAATATAAATATTGAATTCTTAGAAGTTTTAGCTAGTTTGAATCGTATTGTTTTTATTTCTGAAACTCACAAGTATCGCACAACTCTCGAGTAAGTTCAAGGGCAAAGATGTTTACCCATGAGTTACGTCGAGGGTTAAGTACTTTTTCTATGTAAAATGTTAAATTTTATGCAAACTGAAGTGTATAATGTTAAAAAAACTTAAGAAGAATTAAATATTTGGAAGTAAAACTTATTGGATAGAGTTTTTTAGTGCAAAATTCAAATCATTTACTAAAAAACTACTTTTAAAATCAAAAAATTTCAAGTGGTGAAGAAATGAAAGTTATTGAAAAACTCTCTAGAAAGTATAATGCAATAGGTATTTAAAGAGCATCCTAGCAGTTAATTGAAACAAAGGAACTGTGACATTACTTAAAAGATATTTAATCACTTGTTCCATTAATTGAATACACTAATTCAGCTAAACACCAAGCAAAACTAATCCCTGTGGAGAAACTCGTACTTGCACACTAGCTATATCTAAACCCATGCATTTGCGGTGAAATAAAATATTTTGCACACAATTTTTATAAGAATTAAATTACAAGTATTGTGTAAAAGCGAAATAAGTTTTTGGCACCATTGCTGAGGATTGCTTCAATTCCTACAGTTGGTGTTGCTTTTGCTATTTTGGTGTTAGCTAGGGCTGTAATAGAATTTACTTGCATTTACTATTATTAAATTTTATTTCAAAGTCTTACTGCTATTCCAAAGTAGAGTCTCGTTTCTAAATTCTGAATTTCATAATGGACTCATATAACTCGTATTGGAGTAATTATGGGATTGTTCTAGGAACTAGTTATGAGGATTATAATTATTCTAATTATGTTAGAAGAGATTATTCACCTATGGAGTTTAATGATTACTTTTCACAATATGATTTAGAAGGACTTAATGTTAATTCTCAAAATAATTATAACTAGAATGACAATTTAGACATGTAGAATTATTATTCAGAGTATAATCATGTGAATGAAAGTCAAAATTATCAATCAAATATATCATTACAAATCCAAGAATTAACTAATAAAATAGATGAATCAATGCGAAACATTGAAGAGAGTAATAAATTGAAAGAATTACAAAATGATAATTATTTAAACGAGTCAATCTTACAAGAAGATCAGAATGTTCATGGTATTAATATAGGTTTAACAAATCTTAATGATAATTTACCAATTAATGTTGGAATCAATTAGAATTATATTAATCAAAGAATATCACAGGAATTTGAAAAACTACGGAATAGATTTGATGAATCAATACAACAAACAAAACACAGTAAGATGTTCAATGAATATGAAAACAATGATGATTTGAATTGGGCAAACTCAAATGAAAATCAAAATTATCAAGAGGTAAATTCATTAGAAAATATTCTATTTATAGAAGAGAACACACAACCACTTGAGGTAATGGAAGAAAATCAGTATAATGATTTAATTGCATTTAATCATATGGAGAAGTTAGATGAAATTCAAAGATCCATTGACCTATTTATAAGGAATTATAATTCTAATTTATTTGGACAAGATGAAGATTTTTAGCAAGAACCTATAGACACTTGTGCAACACTCACACAAAATCAGTTCTATAAAGCTCTAGAAGTTGAAAATTTTAAGGAAAAAGATCAAATTTGGGAAGGGTATGAATTACTTGACAATTTGGTAAGAGACTGTTCAGTTGGGCCATCTGAGGTTGTGAACGACCCTATTTCCAAAAGTGTAGAAGAGACGAGGCTGTCGACAAGCATCCTTGCCAATGCCGCCATGCCCGATGTATGAGTATGTACACCCGCACGGTTCTCCTTTTCTAGGAGGAGCAAAGTTGCCCTCCTGATGCCTCAGAAAGTCTTTCGAGATGAGGCCATTGGCATGCATCCTTGTCGACGCCACCATGCCAGGTGTATGAGTAAGTATACCCAAACAGTTTACCTTTACTGAGAGGAGCAAAGCTACCCTCCCAATGCCTTGGAAAGTCTTCCAAGATTAGGCTGTTGGCATGAGCCCTTGCTGATGCCGGTAGTAGGAGAGGTAAAATATCAAGTAGACGCCGATTCCCGTACCCTATAGTTTGGCGTTCCGGCTGGTTAGGTCACCAGACCTCCATCTCTTCAGCCAACGGTCCATAATGGTGACTACCATGCCTTTCTCTCCCCTTTTCTCATCAGATCCCATGTGAATCCTCGCATTGGTCGGTTCTCACTTGCTTTATCGGAAGGAATACAATTATCCCTCTCGATGACCCAATGAATCCTCTAGGATGAGGCTGTTGGCACGAATCCTTGCTAACTCAGGCTGGGTTGGTTAGTACTATGTTCCCTTTTCAGAGCTGGAGAGAGGTCGGGATTACCTAGGCTATCTAGGGGTGCCTGACACCTTCCACAACAGTACCTTGAGTCTCGTATCCAATTTCTCTCATTTTCGTAAAAGTCTTTAAGTTTGATGCTATTTTTTGATATTGTTCTGTATTTCAGCATTTCTATCACCTTCATGGCAGAAGGATCTTTCCCCATTTGGTTTTCCTTGTTTTTGACCCAAAATTAAGGTGGTAACTCCATATAATGAGCCATCTACCCCACGTGGTGATGTGCTCCTACATTTACATTTCAATTCTCTATACCTCGGCCCATCCTCTAGCTTTGCTAGTAGAACCCCATGGGCTTCCGGGTGATAGCCAGATGAAAGAGAGGGTACAGATTTTTGGCAACTCCGCTAGGGAGACTCGCTGTGTTTTATCTATTAAGTGACTCAGACTCTCACTCATATGGCTATTTTACAGTTAGCCTTTTGTTTTTCGTTAGGACTTTTAGCATCCCTGCCACATTTGCTAAGCAAAGCCACTTTCAAATGCATCGAACCAAATCACCCTTCTTTGGTTTTCCTTGCAGATTCTCCATGCAGCCCTTTGTAGTTTGCTCTTGCAGTTCTAGATCCCACAGGCTCCCCCTATTCAAACCCATTCACAGGTAAGAGCTATGACCACTGGTTTTGTAGCTACATCTAAGACTTCTCCATCTATCACCGCGGTAGCCTCCATGTCATTATCCATGGCCTTCGGCTCACCACCTCCTACCATCACCAGGACGAACTTCACCAGGTTGATCATTGTGCTTGCTGGAGCCGCGGATCTACCCCGAGCTCCTGACCTGTTTGCCACTGTGGCTTTCAACAATCTCGCACCACACCTCTCCAGCTGCTAGAGCTGAAGGTGACAAGACGGTTCCCACGTAGAACATTGGCCCATCTTACCAGCCACCCTCAAACATGGAGGGCATAGAAGGGGTCGGCACCTACTAGCCACCTCGACCAGGCTCATTAGCTGGCGCACTACCAACAGTAGAGGATTAGCTTGGTAATCCCACCTAGGTCGATTGTTTATGTCCTGGAGATGCCGCATAATGAAGAATATGACATTGTCAACATTCTCGTAGCAGGTTAGTTCTTCCAGCTGCCACATTAGATGGTCATCACCACTGCTACCGCCCCAATGCCGAACCTGCGGCAACTACTACAAAGGATAGCCGAGCTGGAGGCATCCTTCCTGAACATGAAGCCCAGCCCACCAGAACCCTCCTACTCATTGCAGAACCTTTGTTTCTGTCCAGAGGTGATGCAACCTCCCGACATCAAAATGCTCGAATTGGTCAAATAAAATGGGCACGATGACCCCTGAGCACACCTTCAGGCTTACTGCGAGGACATGGTGGCACTACAGCACGAGTAGAAGCTCCTCGTATAACTATTCCAGAAATCCCTCCAAGGGCCTGCACTGTCAGGGTACATGTCGTTGGACTTGGCAAAAATGTACACTTAGGAGTAGCTGGTGTACAGGTTCCAAGAACAATACGCATACAACTTGTTGGACTTGGCACCCAAGTTTGAGGACCTCTCTAGCCTCCGCCAACATGAGAACGAGCCATGTAGCAGCTACATTGGTAGATGGAGGGCCCTGGCGTCTGAAATTTGGGACAAGCCAGTTCAGGAAGATTCCCTGAACATGATTATATAGGGGGCCAGCCATTGCTGGTAGTGCTCCTATGTATTCAATCGTACACCACATTTTCCTAGCTGATTAAGGCCGGTAGTCGCTTGGAGGGGTTTCTGAAGTCCAAAAGATTCTCAGCCCTCCCCTTCAGAGCCAACACTGGAGGAAACATCCATCCCAGGACATTGGCGATAAGCGACAAAGAGGTCAACAACTGCAGTTTCTGGAGGAACGACAACGGGTACTAGCTCCCATCACGGTTGTGGTAGTTGCACCCCTGCCATATCAACCGCAGTAGGTGTACACTCTGACCAGGGAGTGTCTTCTATTGGCCATCACCTCAATTCAGCAATGAGTCTACATGGCCCGATTGACCATGATTCTGTAGCCTTGGAGGCCCAGGGCTCCACCATTGGCAATTGCCCCAGAGCTGCCGGTGCCCTGGCAATGGCAGGTAGTTGCCCTAGGATCCTCCCGCCAAAGGAACTAAGCTCAAAATGAGGGCCAAACGGGTGCTAACCAATAGCACCCCACCTAGCAGCAGTCGCGGAAACCATGCCAACCACCCACGCAGGTGCAGTAGCCACGCGTAATGGAGTACACACCGCCATTCTTAGAACCACTGAGCCAGATGTTCTGTAGGGCGTAGATGTTGCTCACACTCCCTCCTGTCAGGCCACCCTAGGCTATTCTTCCCTCCTAGTACAACTTGCAGCAGTACTGTGAATACCACCGATCTGCTGCGCACACGATCGACCACTATTGGACGCTGAGACAGGCCATCCAGTGCCTCATCGACTCAGGAACCATCGAGCTTCAACAACCTCCCGCATCTCCCAAGCCAAGCCAGCAGACTTTCTCGAACCATGGGGAGAACTCTCGGGTGAACACCATCCTCCTAGATTCAAGGAATAGGAGACGACATCCATTTGAAGTGTTCTGACCTATGTAGCCAGTTTCCACGTATTCAACCAAACGCAGGCAAGGGACAAGGCGATCCCTCCCTTCAACACAACCACTAGAAGCCAGAATCTCTTGGCTGAACTCGGTCAACCTCATCCATCCAGCCAACAACCCGCCGACCCTCAACAAGCTCCGGCCATACTACCAGCAACTCCAATCCTCCGTCCATAACCACCGAAGGAGGAGGAGGTCTTCGCGACCTGCATCGCAACAAGGGCCATCCTCATCTTCCAGAAAGCCCTTTGTTTGGGTGGCACCCATGGCCTCCTCGTTAGGGGTGTTGAGCATCAGGATAGCCACCCCGACCCGACCCAAGGTAATCCTCTACTCACCAGCCACCCTAGTCAAAGTGGCCATCCCTGTGGCACCTTTGGTCCCCAAGGTCCTGGCAGCGAAACTCACTCCCTCGGCCAGTGCTCCAGCTAGCACAATCGCTTTAACAGCTACAGCCATAGCACCACTCTTAGCACATTCGGTAAGGTAGTTGTTAACATTGTTGAGAGCACTGTCTACTCTAGCCACATCCACATTTGAGTGGTGCAAGGGCAAGGAGCCAATCATCTCTCCAGCTCCATCCCCATTCTAGCAATAGCTGTCCACATGCACGGCTATAACAATGTCCGGCCAAGTATATCAACCGAAGTTGTGCTAGATGGGGATCTCCATCCTAGGAGTGCCAAGCCAACAATCGACTGGCAGCCATCTGTCCACTTCACTGACGGTAGCCTCACCAACATTGGCTACCCCTTTACTACCACCCAAAGACTTGTCAGTCCAGCTACGGGGGATATGGGTAGATATCTCACTCTGGGATCCACTCTGGTCATCCACCGAGCACCGGGAAACCCTCCTTAAGGCACTACAAGTGGCAAAGGTGAACCAAAGCCTCGCTCTTGGAGCCATAGAAGGGATGGCATCAGTGACAGTCTCATCTTTCATCTACTTCTTAGGCTTGGACCTCTCACCTACTAGGATTGATCACAACATATCCTTGTACATCAGTGTACAGTACAAGGACCTATGCATCCCCATGGTCATGATTGATGATGGATCAGGGCTAAACTTGTGCCCACTATAGGTCATGCACAAGTTGGGGATCAAGGAGGAGGAGTTGCTTCCCACAGACCGGGTAATGAGAGGGTTCGACAGCACTCTCCTGAAGCTAGAGGTGAACATTCTAGCAATAGCCATCATCCGGGTAATGAGAGGGTTGCCCATTCTAGCAATAGCCTTCGATGTTCTGGTACACATGGTGGACATCCCACCAAGCTACAACCTCATTTTGGGCCACCCTTTCCTCCACCAAAACTCTATTGTACCTTCCACCCTTCATAGGATGCTCAAGTTCCTTTGGCAAGTCATAGTCATACTGGCAAAAAATTACCATCATCCGGGACAGTCTGTGGCTGCCATAGCATCCTCCTAGTCGCAACACCTAGCACTTGAGACGACCACCATCACCCCACCACCTGACCTCCAGAACCCTACCGCCTTCACTATCTGTCCAAGCTCATGGAGCCTTGGGAGAACACCCCACAACCAAACCAGGAGCCGGAAGACGGTTTGCTGCACTTGTTTGGAGAGTCTCCAGCAAGCTGTGAAGGGCCAACCCTTTGTCAACCTCCTACACCATCATCCATCCTATGGGGGGAAACCTTGGAAGTGGACACTATGTTCGACTGGTTCGTACAAGGAAAGGGGTCAACAAGGTGCGCTCCTTCCCCCTCTCCTTCGACTTAGCACAGCAATACCCACCTAATGACTTGGGTGGGGACTTTCCAGACGTGTAGGTCATCCAAGTCAAGAGACAAGGCTGACGGCTTCCAGGTGACTCACGCCGAAACTCATACCATCAACAATAGGGCTTGACATCCCAAACATAAGTGCATCGATAGCTGCGTCCTCAGTAGCCACCGACTTGGCTATTTGACCAAGTCGACCAAAGCTTGGCAATCATACCAAGTATCTTGCTTAGCATAGGGTACCGCTGGGAACCATTCGGTCACTAGACCCATCATCCGACAGCCGACAACCTTTAGCAGGGGTGCCACATGATGGAGCCGAGATAGCTAGCCTGCTTAGTCTCGGTAGCATCCTCTACAAGCAGAACATTGGCCAAGATCATGGGGCAAAACTAGGGGCATTCTGCCCCTCCCCCACCATAGTCACCCGGATAGGTGAACGTGACCAACCTGTCATGCCCTTGTCCAAGACTCTCTCTAGCTTCCACCTCCTAGCGGGCCGGCTGCTGACCCATACACCCATCCTTCCACTCATACAAGAAAGAGGAGCGGTGCCTCGAGGCAAAGCTAGGGGCATTCTGCCCTTCCCATCTTCATGCACTGGGTAGCCAGAGCAGTAGCCAAAGTTTGATGGCCTCACACCACAAGCAGGCGAGCATGACAAATCTGTCACCTTCTCCTTTGGAGCCTTCCCAGGGTTCAACCTCATTCCAAACCGACCACTGGTATACCTACCTGACACTCAGCCAGGAGACCAAGGATGTAACTCAAGCCAGGTTCACTATCTAGCCCCTTTTCACCTGAGTCCACCGATATAACCTCCACTGACGAAGTTGAGCTTGTAAACCTTGGGTTGAACAAAATCGAAAAGAAACAAAAATTAGCAAAGAGGTAGCCGAGCCTTACCAGCAACAACTCCTTGCACTCCAGCGAGAGTTCATGGAGGTATTTGCTTGGGGATATGAAGACATGCCCGATTTGGATGAACGGGCAGCCATCCACCGACTACCTCTCAAACCGGAAGCCCACCTTGTGAAGCAGAAAGCTCGACGCATGAGACAGGAATGAGCCCAAAAGCTAAAGGAGAAAGTTCACAAGCAATTGAACGTCCAGTTCCTCCTGTTGGTCTTCTACCCAGAATGGATGGCAAACATGGTGCCCGTACCCAAGAAAGACGGATGGGTATGCATGTGTGTCGACTACTGAGACCTCAACAAGGCTAGCCCCAAGGCCACTACCGCACATAGATGTCTTGGTCGATGACACTGCCAAGTATGGAGTGTATTCTTTCATGGACGAATTCTTCGGTTACAATCAAGTCCACATGGCTGAAGAATACAAGGAGAAGACCACGTTCACCACTCCTTGGGGTGTCTTCTATTATAGGGTGATGCCATTCAGGCTCAAAAACGCTGATGCTACCTACCAAAGAGCCATGACCACCCTTTTCCATGACATGATGCACAAAGAAGTTGAAGTTTACGTCGACGATATGGTAGTGAAGGCGCATATGCACTAACAACATCTCAAACACTTGAGAAGATTATTCAAGCGCCTAAGGAAGTACAAGCTCAAGTTAAACTTGTCAAAATATCAAGCATGACACCACCGGCAGAGTTGAGCAGGCCATATACTACCTCAGTGAGAAGTTCACCAAGGTAGAAGAATGATATGAACTCATTGAGAAATATTGTCTCTCACTGGTTTGGATGGTGAAGAAACTACGGCACTACCTGGTGGTATACTCGATTCTGTTGCTCAGCCGCCATGACCCCCTGCACTACCTCTTTGACTAGTCGGCCTTGGTAGGTAGGTGCATCAAGTGGCTGATGCTCCTCACTAAGTTTGACATCCAGTACGTGTCTCAAAAGTCCATGAAGGCCCAAGCTGTGGCCGACCAGCTAGCCCATCAACCCCTGTCATATTATCAGCCGTTGGAGGACTCGTTCCTAGATGAGCCCATCTTCACCATTGGCAAGCCGGGTCTCGACTAGTCGGAACCCCATATCCTATACTATGATGAAGCGGTTAATAGCAAAGGCTGTGGAGTGGGAGTTGTCCAAGTGGATCCTCTAAGATGGATGCTGCCGGTAACTAAGCAGCTTCTCTTCGTGTGCTCCCACAATGAGGTGGAGTATAAGGCTTGCTTCATGGGGTTGTGCCTCGCACTGGAACACTAGGTCACGCATCTACATGTGTTTAGCAACGCTTTGTTGGTAATCTCCCAAACTCTCAATAGATGGAGGACTTGAGACCCGAAGCTTCGACCATATCAAGAACTCATACTACATTTGGCAAAAAACTTCCAGTTCGTCCACTTCCAGCACATCAACCGCAAACACAACCCGTACGCAGATGCCTTGGCCGTCCTAGCATCATGGGTAATGGTTATGGAAGGTGGAAGCATAGCGATAAAAGTCACGATGCTCCACCAGTCGGCTCATAGTCAGGATGTCTACCACCTCATGGAAGTCCCTAGGTAGGCAGACGTTCGAACCCTAGCTTTATTTCCGACTAGCCACCCCAACACGCGGTAGACAGTCGACCCACATGGAGAACCAGTCCCAGTCGACCGATGGGACAATGTAGACTCCGAGCTCCTAGACGATTGCCTGGAGGAGTCATGGCAAGAAGACCGCCTGTGGTACTCAGACGTACAAACATTCCTAGATACCAGGGAGTTCCCACCAAAAGCCACCATACAAGATCAACGTACGTTGTCCAAGCTAGCAGTCAGCTATGTCTTTAGCGGGGAACAACTCTACAAGCGGTCTTACAACCAAGCTCTTCTCCAATGAGTGAGCCAGCCTGAGGCACATACTGTAATGCAGGAAATTCATTTAGGCATTTGCAAATCCCACATGAACAGGATCCTCCTGGCAAAGAAAATCATGTTGCAAGGCTACTATTGGAGCACAATGGAGGTGGACTGCACTACCTACGTCCATCGTTGCCACCAATGCCAGATTCATGGAAATCTCATCCACGTGCCCCCAAGAGAACTATACAACATGGCTTCCCTTGGCCATTCTCTATGTGGGCCTTGGATGTGGTGGGCGAAGTCAAGCCGACAACCACCAATGGACACCAATACATACTGGTGGCCATAGATTACTTCACCAAGTGGGTAGGAGTGGCATCCTACAAAACTGTCACGGCAACTGCCACCATGAAGTTTCTATGTAACCACATCATCACCCGATATGGTGTGCCCTTCAAGGTGGTAACCAACAACGGCACCAATTTTATAGCCAAGCAGATCACGAGCTACCTTGAGCAGTGCCATGTCTACCACCTCAGGGCGTCCCCCTATAGGCCACAAATGAACAGGGTGGTCGAAGTGGCCAATAAGACATTGGTCCAAATCCTCAAGAAAATGGTCCAGACACACAAGGACTGGCACGACCATCTCCCGTATGCACTTTGGGCCTACTAGACATCCTTGTGAACTGCCACCGGAGCAACACCATATTCTCTGGTTTACGGGTCGAAAGCCGTACTACCGGTTGAAGTGGAGCTTCCGTCCCTATGCATCCTCAAGGAGGGAGCAGACTCTGACAACCAGTGGTCAAACTCACGTCTGCTACATCTTGACCTCTTGGACGAGAGCAGGTTGAGGGCATTGCATCGTGCCTAGTGCTATCAGAGGAAAATGGAAAGGGCGTATAGAAAGAAGGTCTGTCCCCAGCCCCTCACACTGAGTGACTTGGTGAAGTAATCTATGGTGCCAGCTCTACAAGAAAGTTCTCCCCAAATTGGTGTGGGCCTTACATCATCACCAAGACCCTTAGCAAGGTAGCTTCCTACCTCTTTGATGAAGCCACGCAAGAGGAGTTCGGTTTGGTCAAGTGTAAGCGCTAAAATTGTGCTTATTTTTATACTATTATTTATGCCTTTTAGAAATTAAATGATAACAAATGCATGATTATAACCAAGATTTTATTATTTTAGCATTTGATTGATTATGCATAAAAATATAATTAAATAATCCAAAA
>JAMKPZ010002841.1:0-25069 GCA_024699675.1 Amphibolis antarctica
AAAATTTACCCTAATAATTAAGTTAAAAAAAAATCCACCCTAAATTATTTTTATTAAACACTACATAATTAAAATCAAATTATTTTAAAAAAAATCCACCCTGAATTATTTTTATTAAACACTACATAATTAAAATCAAATTATTTAAAAAAAATCTACAAACTTCTTTCAAATTTAATCACCGTATTCGTAATTAATGAAAAATTAATTAATTTTTATAAGTTAATTAATACAACAGTTTAAAATATACGTACGTGAGTGAATTTTTAAAGTTAAGGGAGAAAGAGTACACACGTCTTTTTAGGTGAAGAGAGAGAGTGTTTTTAAATTTCACCTACATGAGAGTGAGTGTTTTATTAAAAACAATCGTCCGGCCATTTACCATAAAACGCATCTTCTCTCATCACGTGTGAACTTCTTTCAATTAAAATTGAATTATTTTTAAAAAAATTCACCCTAATATTTAAGTTTAAAAAAATCCACCATAAATTATTTTTATTAAACACTACATAATTAAAATCAAATTATTTAAGAAAAATCGACAAACTTCTTTCAAATTTAATCACCGTATTCGTAATTAATAAAAAATTAATTAATTTTTATAAGTTAATTAATACAATAGTTCGAAATATACTTACATGAATAAATTTTTAAAGTTAAGGGAGAGAGTGTTTTTAAATTTCACCTACATGAAAGAGAGTGTTTTTAAATTTCACCTGTATGAAAGAGAATGTTTTTAAATTTTACTTGCATGAAAAAGTGTTTTTAAATTTCACTTGTTGCATGAGAGAAAGTGTTTTTAAATTTCACCTGCATGAAAGAGAGTAACTTTTAAGTTTTTAAATTTCAACATCAACGTCTATAAAAGTGACTTCTGTAGGTGTCTACGGAACTCGTACTATATATATATATATATATATGTGTGTGTGTATGTATGTATAGAATCGATCTCCTTCGAAAGACTGACCAACAATGTCGCTTCCTGTTTTTGTTTTGTTTTTTTACAACCAACTTTCGCTTGAAATAGTTATATATATATGAATTACGATTCCGTGTGCATTTAATTAATGGCCTCCCAGACTATTAATATTTTCATGGCCCTAAATTATGTGGTACGTAGGTGCATCACAAGCCAAAAAGCCAGGCACATCACGTGATCACGGAGCATTAAGGCGGCAGCGACAGTACGTGCACGCTGCTTATTTATTTAAAGATGGACGACAGGATGCAGGACGGGCCTAGTATGTGCATGTATTTAATAGTATTAATGGCAGGAGGAGGAGGAGGAGGTGCATATATGGTTGCGGCTGGAGAGACACGACTACTGCCACTGCAACTGGAGAGAGACGACTACTTCATGGGCACTTGGGCTTCTTCTTGCTGGAGAGCATGTCCCTGTAGCAAGGGCACTCATCCTTGTGTCCGTAGGTGCCGGAGGGGACGCAGTGGCAGCGGCTGCAGCACACTCCGCAGTACTTGAGGCACCTGTCCATGTACCCCGCCTTGGCGCACCTCACCCTGCACTTGGTGTCGCAGAACACTGCACCCACACACGGCCGGCCGGTGGCCACCCAATTCATGCATTTGCATATACACACACACACACACACATATAATTAAATTAACAGCACATGCATGTGAAGGCATGTAGAGAGATCGATGGAGGGCGCACCTGATCCCGAAGCTTGGACACGGAAAGAGGAGAGGAGGCATAGCAGGAGAAGGGCCAAGGCGAAGGAGAGGAAGGCTACTGACCTCTTCATGCTTGCGTGCTGGCTAGGTAGCTAGGTAGCTAATTGACAGAGAGAGAGAGACGGAGGTAGAAGAGTGGTTGGGTTGGAGAGGAGATCGAGGGCATGCAGGCATATTTATAGGGAAAGGAAGACGGAGGGAAGCGAGGACAATGGGCTGGTATTGAGCTGGATGGCAGTGGCCAGTGGGGTGCTGGTGGGTTATTGCGCCTGCGTGTATAAATAAATGCACACGTCCTGGCTTCTTTTTTTTCTTTTCTTCCCTGTTTCTGCCAAAAGGAGAAATGAATTCTAAGGAGCATTTATTTGTAATTTTTTTAATTAAAATTAAAGTTAAAATTGTTTTCGTTAGATTTAAATTATTTTTGAAGTTTAATTATATTTATATTGTAACAAATTTTTGTTGAAGATAGATTTCTTTTAAGTTAAATTACGTTTATTTAAATTAGTAGTGATGTAACTCTAACGTAATAAATTTATACTCAATTGAAGTTTGCTCGTGTTATGTATATATTTTTAGAACGTTTTATATAGGAAAAATTAAATTATATAATTACATCAAATGATAATTATGATTTTATAAAATAAAAGTTACTACCGTTACAATTGACGCATTAATTTCATGTTGAATATTTAGGAAGTCATGTGATTGTGTCACGTGAAAGTGAAGGAGAATAATGTTGTTTTTTCCCTGCACATGAGAGTAAAAGAAGAGAATAATTTTTATACTTTTTTTATTTATCTTTTTATACTTTTTCTTTTATTTATTTTTCACTTTTTTAATTTTTCCTTTTTCCCTTTTTTTCTTCTTTCCTTTTTCACTTTCTTTTTTTTTCTTTCTTCCTTTTTCTCTTTTTTATTTTACGATTTTACCCTTCTTCTCCAACCTCCCCTCTCATCGATTTCATTTGCAACTTCGTTGGAAACCTAAAATAGATTTTCAACATTGACAAAGGATTTGTGTGGATAGGCGAATGTTTTTGGGAGAATGGCAAAGATCGGCGAAGAACACAGATTGGCTAGATTTGCAAAGGGTGCGAGGTTTTGCAGTAGAGGTTTCGTGCAATGGTACAAGGTTTGTTGCGAGGTTTGACGACATTTGCACAGGAGAGTGAGGATCAATGTCATTTGCACAGAGGTGCGAGGTCCGATGGCATGTGCACAGGAGTGCGAGGTCCATTGTCCATTTGCATTTTAGCTAGGTTTGCAAAGGGAGAAGATCGGCAAAGATTTTTTCTTTTTAATTTTGAAATTATTTCGTTGAAATGAAGAAGAGTTGGTAAAAAATAATTTTTTGCAATAAATTTAAATGAATAATAATTGAAGTTGAAATGAAAGGTAAATACTATAAGTAGTTATGTTATTTGATAAATTAATATTTCAACTTCAGCTATGTATAGTAATAACATTTGATATGATATAGTTGAAGTTATATAAATAGTAATTAAAGTTGAATTTTAGCTATTATTACTGTAGGGAGTTTAATTGTTTGTTAAAAATAACTAAAATTTTAGCTATGTATAGTAAAGACAGCTGGAACTTGAAAAAACAAGCGCTACCCAAGTATGCCACCATCCTCCTTGCAAAAAATTAAAAGAGAGAAAGAAAGAAAGCTTCTGTGTTCATGAAATTCATAAGAATTGAATTGAAATAAATTTAATTCTCATAGATCACTTGTTTGTGTCAGTGTAATTCAATTCAATTTATATTTGTCAATACTATTCAATTTTCAATTTAAAACAGAAATTAAGTCTGGACTCAAGGGATCTGAATTGTCTAGAATTCAGTCAATTTGAATTTTCTCGTCTGCTTCAGTTTGACTGTGAGAATTTTTAATTTTATTTAATTTTAAAAGATATATAAATATCTCTATATTAAATTCATTTTCGTCTAATTTAATTTTATTTAAAAAACAAATTTCTATTAATTCATTTTTTTTATTAATCATGTACAAACGTACCCAAAGGAAGAAAGACTCGGGAGTTTACCGATGAAGCATGCACCGGAATATATATATATATATATATATAACTGTTTATTTACTGTACTTGAAGTAATTTTTAATTTCTTTTACCGTACAACTTAAATTTATTTATCTGCTTTACGTAAAAGAGACTTGTGACCCACGTACCCGCTCATGTGCTAGAATCATATTTTCCAGCTCTGCAAAGCACTAATTGGGCTGATAGTGACACCGTCAAATCATATCGGATCAGATCAGGCCCAGCCCACTTTACACCGATAAGCTTAATTAGCAGATATTATAAAGAATAAAGTCAAATTTTTGTCTTTTGAAAAGTTCGATAAATAATATAAAATAGTAATAATAAAAAAATTATTTATTTATTTCTTATATTTTATGAACGATTGAATTGGTCTGAATAAAAAACAGATGGAATTGTAATTCGGCTTCAAAAAATGTGGTTTCAGACTTTCAGTAACTGTCGGCCTGAGACCCACTAGTCCAAACCTTTCGAAGGTGTAGAGGTATGGGCCCATACTTGAACACTGGTCGGCCGACACCTTTGTGGGCTTGGGTTTGGGTTTGGGTCTGGGTTTTACAAGGCCTAAAAAAAAAACCCAAACAGATGCAAATGCAATTAACATATATGTGTATATATGCTAGAACAAGAAAGACCATTAATTTGGTGAGTATGGATCTGAGTGAGTGAATAATTAAACCCAACCATCTGAGATTATTATCATTGATTACCTGCCAACACTACACTTATGATGATGTTTGCCGGTGACATGATGATAATTACCATTTTATGAAATCTAAAAATAGTGAAAAAAAAACAAACAAACTGTGACGATGAAAGCCACGTCATGGCCACGTAAACACCATGGGGCTGCCCACCACGTGGCCTCCGTCCGACCACTCCAGCCGCCCAAAGCTCGCCGCCTTGGCCCTTGCCCCCGACGCCGTCGCCGTGAAAGTCACGGTGTAGCTCCGCTCCTCCCCCATCTTCCTGAAGCTCAGCTCGTCCGGCTCCACCCTCACCTTCACGCCCGACCCCCCGGCCGTCACCTTCGCCTTGTACGTCCCGGGGTTCCCCACGTTCTTCACGGTCCTCCTGTGCTTCACCACGGTACCGGCGCCGCCGGAAGGAAACCGCACGGAGAAGGAGGGGTAGTTGAGATGGGAGACGGAGGAGGAGTTGCCCCGCTCGCACGTGAAGTTGCGCCGACTCATGGCGGTGATCTGGAGGGTCGTGTAGTTGAGCGCGCAGAGGAAGGCGAGGTAGTCGTCGGGGCCCAGGTCGTAGACCAGTCCCGGGTCGGAGGCCCGAACCGGGTCCACGTGACCCGACCCGATTTCGTAGGCGGTGGCGGGTTTACCCGTGGCCACGTCCAGGATCTGCCCCCCCGAGCGGGTGTTGTAGGAGTTGTAGGCGGTGGTCATCAGCGCCGACCTGACGGCGGCGGGGCTCCACTCGGGGTGGGCGGCCTTTAGGAGGGCCCCAAGCCCGCTGACGTGGGGACATGACATGGAGGTGCCGGAGATGATGTTGAACTCCGTCCGGCGCATGTCCACGCTGAGGCCGGTCGGGCCGACGGTGCCGGACCAACCAGCGAGGATGTTGACTCCGGGCGCGATGATGTCGGGCTTGAGGATTCCAGGGGTCACGCTGTTGGGGCCGCGGGAGGAGAAGGCCGCCACCACCGGGGACGGCTTCACCCCGACTTCCGTGCCGCCGAACACGATGGTGGCTTTCGGATTTGCTTCGGAGGCCAAGTAGGCCTTGATAAGCTTGCCGATTCTCTGCCCCACCGCCGCTGCGGGGAGCAAGTGCGCGTCCGCCACGAGCTCCTCTCCGTTGGCGGGACCGTTGGCAAGTATCATGCCGGCGCCACCGGCTGCTTTGACCACGTACCCCTTCTTAACTCTGGGGCTGATGCCTCTGTCGCAGAACACGATCTTCCCCTTCACCTTTTCCGGTATGAGCGTCCCCTTCATACAAAGGTTCCCCTTGGTGGCGTTGGTGGCATTGCCGGCGTAGATGAAGTCCAGCTTCGCGTTGACCGGGAATCGCTTCCCGCTGTACAGCGACGCCCCCGTGTAGTTCTTGCCGTTGCCGAGCAAGATGAAGACCGGGAAGTCACGGTCCAGCGTTCCTGCCCCGACCGTTGTGATCCACGGAGCCACGTTCGACAGCGTCGACGACTCGGGGCCGGAGTTTCCGGCGGAGCAGGACACGAAGATCCCCTTCTCCATTGCCGCGAAAGACCCAACCGCTACCATGTCCTTGTAGTAATCCGCCTGCCCGCCCCCAAGCGAGAGGGAGAGGACGTTCACGCCGTCGTTCACTGCCCTGTCCAAAGCCGCCAGAATGTCGGAGCTGAAGCACCCGCCGACCCAGCATACCTTGTACACGGCGACCCTCGCCCTTGGGGCCATGCCTCTCGCATTCCCGGAAGCGAAACCGAAGAGGCTGGCGTTGGAAACTGAGGAGCCGACAGCGGTGGTGGAGGTGTGGCTCCCGTGACCGTCGTCGTCGCGGGGGGACTTGGATTGCCGCGACTCGTTGATGACGCCTTTGTGGGCTTCGTACCCTTTGGAGAAGAACCTTGCTCCTATGAGCTTCCGGTTGCAGGCCTTGGACGGCACGAAGCCCTTCCCTTCCTCGCACGCGCCCTTCCAGCTTGCCGGTACCGGGCCAAATCCGGAATCATCGTAGCTCTTCAGCTCCGGCCATGCGCCCGTGTCCAGCACACCGATGATCACGTCCGTGACGGAGTGGGACTGGGGAAGGAAGCCCTGGTCGGCGGCCAGCCCAAGAAACTCGGGCGTACGAGTGGTGTGCAGCTCGTACCTCGTGTCCGGCACGATGGACAAGATCCCGTTCTTGCCCATGAGCGACTCCGCCTCGGAAGGCGTCAGCCTGGTCGAGAACCCGTGGGCGACGGTGTCGTATGTGTAGAGCATCTCCGCGGTGTCGGACACGGACCGGAGGGACGCGTCGTACCAGTGGCTGTGCACCTCGTACTCGGCCGGCATCTGATGCTTCGCGACATGGACTATGTACGTAGTCCTCTTCTCCTGGTGCGAAACGTCGCCGGCGGTGGTGGTGGCGGTGGCGGTGGCGGTGGAGGAGGAAACCAGGACGAGGAGGAGAAGCAAGGCTGAAGCCATGATCGCCGCGGCGGTGCTTCTGGCTCGACAGGAGTGCGTCAATAATGAAGGAGAGCGGTAGGTGCAACAAGACACATGAAAGAAAGCTGGAGTGCTGCTTCGAAACAGGGGCGCTTTATGTGGGGGCGGGCACCTGCAAGTACGTCCGTCCATATATTTTTTTAATCAATAATTTAAAATACTTTAATTATTATCATTTAATAGTTAGGCGATTATAAATTGTTTTTGAAACTTTAAAATTTTGAGTTTAAAATTTCATCCGATAATTTTGTTAGATGAATATATATTTTAACAAATAATATAATATAAATAAAAAAATTTATTGCAATTGAAAGAAAAATAAAAAATTTTTCTAATATTAAAATCATATCGACATTTTAATTTTAGACTCACATAATCTATGATTTGCCAAAAGGCATAAGACCATGTTTGTTAGAATTTTTATTATACGAAGTTGATAATATATAATTTTTTTATTAATCAAAAAATATAAATAGTAATTATAATAATTTCGTTTATTATAACATCTAAATGTAAAATAATAAAAATAATCTTAACTTTAACAATTTTATCATTTCCTAACATCCATTTTTTATAAAAATTACGAAAAATAATATCAAAAATTGTATCATATGGCAGTACACGTGAACTTTTACTCTACTTAATCTTATCCTATTTCCAAACATAGTCTAAAGTTTCAAACAAAAATTTCTTGTAAATTTATGATTATATCTTTAATTTTAACATTATCCGTAAAAAATGGTTTAATTGATAATAAACATCATACTTGTGGCTTTAATTTTTCATGAACATAAAAATAATGATAACATTATCATAAACAATGATAATGATAATAACCCGTTAAAATAAGCTGATCAAGATTGTTTTTTGCTTCTTTTTTAAAAAAAAAGCTCTAAATCACGCGTGGACTCACGTGTGAAACAGAAGACCACTTAAAGGTAAAAAAAAAGAAATTGGTAGTATTTAACTCGCGGTGGGCTGTGCATGCTCTCGATCTCACCGAAAGTTTCCGGTCCGAATCAGATTTTTTTCTGATCCAAATCGGATTATTCACGGTCTCGCCGATTTATTCCATTTGTCCATTTTGGTTTAGCTGTGGTCGATGTCAAAATTCAAAAGAAAAATCACGGGAGGGTTTTGATTTTGACTTTGTTTACTTATCATATACTCTAGAATTATTTTTATTTTTATAATAATATTTTTATTTTTTAAAATATTTATTTCACTATTTTAACCTAAAAAATCGTTCACTTAAAATTATTTTCGAAAGTATTTTTACTTATTCTAAAAGTGATGAAAAAAGATGGTTGAACATACCTTAGTCTCTATTTTGATTAAAACTATAACTCATAAATAAATAGAAGAAAATTCGTTTGGATTGATAATAAGGTATTCTAATTTTAATAATTATGAAAAATTAGAATAAAAAGTATTTTGATAAATGATGTTAAAATTTTATGATATAAAAAAATATATATAAAAGTTTACGTAATAATAATAATAATCAAAAAAAAAATTTAACTTGAATTTTTTTAATAAAAAAAAGCCCCGTGAGGCAGACTGCTAGTGTGCAGCAGCAATGCACGCGCTGTTGGGAAGAGTTTATTGCAACGAAATTTATTAAATTCCACCTTAAAATCCCCAAAACACATATTCCAACGACACACTAGATGGTGAACAAGTACACAGTTATGATATAATTATAACGACCGCATCACGCTGGTGTATCTATCACCACATCTGCTAATTTTTTATCAACTGTCGTAATGCAGAGATATTCCAGTGAGGAATTTTTGCATCTAATGAAAGATATCATTGACGGTAGGGGGACGTGAGGACGTCTTGGAAGGAGGATCGTGATCGAAGCCTTCTTCAACCCATCGCTTCGTTAGTAACGAAGAGTGGATAACACGTGATCCATCCTGCATGATTATCTAATTAGCTTAATTACCAAGAAGACACTTACGGATTAACGTGACGATGGATGAATGATTTGTTTGGTATTTCCGATTAATGGCTGACGCCAACCAAACAAACCATCCCCCGCACATCGAGAATGCACTGCACGGCGACGGCAAATCATCCAGAGGAGACGACGCAGAGAACCCAGAAAAAAAAAAACACCACCAGAGAGAGGAGAGAAGGAAGACGAGAGGACATCCCAACCGTAGCCCCACTCTCTCTGTCTTAGTCTTATTAGGCGAGGCGACCCAGAAATCACATGCGTGAACGAAGAATCCAAGGAGGAGAACCAACGACAAACACCTCACATGCATTCCGCATTCCTCCGACCAAGCATCGGTTGTCGCATTACACGGCTGGCCTCCGCGGACGAGAGACAGTCGCAGCAGGCAGGCGAGTTGCCGGCGTCTAAATCGTTTCCGTTTTGTTTTTATTTTTTTAAAAGTTTGTTTGCTTACTCGAGCGGAGATGCGAGGACGCACGTGATCGGGGCCCGTCCATGTTTTCTTAACCCACTCCCACTCCCACTCCGATGCGACGGAAAATGAATTCTATAAGTAAAATATAAGAAATAATTTTGTGATATAAGAAAAAAATAAATAATAATAATTAATTAATTAAAAATTAAAAATATCATCGTAAAAATAAAAGTGATTCTAAAAATTAAAAGTGAAGGTAAAAAAATAGATTCATGTTACAATTTTTAATTGAAGTAGTACAGTAAAAGAGTAAGAGTGATCTTTTTCATAAAAGAAAATAAATGCAAAAGTTACTTTTCGTGTCTTTAAAAAAGAATTACATAAAAATTAGTGTATTAACTTTTAAAAGTAGTTACAGTAATATTATGAGCAGATATATTTATTTACATTGTTCCAAAAATTACTTTAATCTACCGTAAAGATTCAAGCATACACAAACAAACACATCTTTGTAAGAATGTGATCATTTTCCTAAATCACACGGCTGGTGGGCACTCTTCCTTCTTCTTTTTTTGACCTTTTCGTTTTTGTCGATACTGTAAATTAGATGATTATTGTTTATTTATCGTTATTTCCAATTATTATAAATGTAAAACTTGTTTGTATTCTTACTTACTTAAGGATGCGGTAAATTACACAGACAATAATGTTTCTACTTCTCTTGTAAATCGATCATGCAAATAACATATCAAAATCAAATTTACTCAGACAATTCAAGTTAATGTAAAAATGTTAACTTGGCTTTGCAATATTCAATACAAACTGCTTACAAAAAAAAGGAGTTAGCAGAAAAGAATGATAATGCAACACAACTTGTTTTCATTGTAATTAACATGTACTTAGAGAATACTAATCATTTATTTGTTTGTAGATTGTAATTATCTCAATGAAATTTGATTTTTCTTGTTGCTTTACATAAAAATTGTCTTTATTCTACCTTTTAGCACTCTTTTAAATGCATATTTAATTTTTAAAATTCTATTTGGTCTTCTTTTATTTCTTTAATTTGAAATTCCAGACTAGTTAAAAATGGTGAAGTTTTTAAACACTTCATCGAGAAAATTATTTCAATATTAACAATACTATTAATTTTATTTTTTTGTTAATTATCTTTGAAGTCTTGCTGCGTTTATTGAATATTGCAACTTTAAAGTTTTATTAGTGGAAAATGACATTGTAGATGGGAATAACTTTAGTAGATTGAAATAAGATTTTAAAAATGACATTTATCTAAGTGTTTTAGAATATTACGAATTTTCAATTATACTATTGTATTGTATAACTTGATATAGACTTTATATGATAACATCTTTTAATTTCAATTACAATTTTATATAAATTTTTATATATTATTATCATTATATAAATCATTATGTTATCACTATAAAATTTAATTACATTTATAATGAAACTCATCTCTTAACTTTTCAAAGTGTTTAAAGTTGAAACATCAAACACATCAATAGTAAAATATATGTTGTCTGTGATTAAAATTACATTGTAAATGCAATAAAAAGGAATAACTTTAGTAGATTGAGATAAGATTTTAAAATTGACATTTATTTAAGTGTTCTAGAATATTACGAATCTTCAATTATACTCTTATATTATCTAATTTGATATAGACTTTGTTAGTAATAATATTTTAACTTTAACTATATTTACATAAATTCTCATACATCATCATCATTATATAAATTCTTATTTACAAGTTTTTATCACTATAAAGTTTAACTTTATTTGATGATAAGACTCAATTTTCAATCCTCTATCATATTTAAAGTTAAAATATCTTATTATCATATGTTGTCTGTGATTTTATAATGTTGTATGTTTCAAATAATTTGTTGTTACTTAAAAAATTAATAAAAGAGACTAATTCAGATGTCAATGTCAACAACAATATATTGCTATATTGCTATCAGTCACTTACAAAAGATTATTTTTGTTTCTTTTAAATAGGTGGACCTCACATTTAAGGTAAAGTTCAAATATAAGTTTAATAAAAAATAAAAAATTAAGTACTAACAATGACATAGTATTCTTACCCAATAACATTGATCTCTTGATAAAAATATAATTTATTTAAGGTCCTATTTGTTTACAGCATAATTATAACGTATATCTATTTTTTATTATATATTACAATATTCTGTATTTATCAAATAATTTTAACGTTTTACGTTAAAAATCATACTAAAATACTTATATCATAATTTCTAAAATAACATAAATCATATTTTACCTACTTTAATGTATAAATTGATGGGAATGTGACTTAACTATGCACAACTAATCTAAAATAAGTAAACTGAAATGATCAAATACAAGCAATATATAAAATTTTACGTGAAAAAATCTTCTCAAAAACCATAGAACCCTCTCAATCCAAGCCAACCTCCTCTTTGCTTCAACGTGAGTTACAACTATTTATCTTTTCAAGTTATCAAACCTGAGACATTCAACACAAGTAATATTTTAGATAAACAATAAATGTGAAAGAAAAGATAGCAAACTACTATTTCCTCTCCTCAAGGTCGTTGGATGCACACCACAGGCTGCACACAGTGCAACCGTAGGACGTCCAGGACGCTGGAGCCTTCCTCGCGAAGGTTGCTGGCTAGACCTACTCCCAGGACTCGCGTGCCCAACACAGGAGGTTCACGCCGCGAGTGACTCCACCTACGTGCGGCTTCTCCTCCTGCACGCGGCCCATCCACGCGAGCCGATCGTCCAGACGCGTGCTGGAATCGCCGATGCCCTAATCGCCCGCACGTCCAATATAGGCTGCACACGCTGCGAGCATCTCCACCTGCGCGCAGCTTCTCCTCCTACACGCTGCCTGTCCACACGAGCCAGTCGTCCACATGCGCGTTGGAATCGCCAATGCCCTAATCACCCGCGCGTCATCCCCCTCTCTCGATTGCCCCTTTTCTCTTTTTTCACTGTTCTCTTATTTTTCATCAAAACCCACTAAAGTAAATAAATGTGGGCCTACATAATGGAAGTGTGGAGAAAGCCCGACCCAATATAAATAAATGCATCCTAACTTGTTGAATTAGAAAACCATCTCGTCATTTCACGTTAAACAAATTTAATAAACATCATAATATCAAGTTAGGGATCGGGAATAATTACATAGGAAATAGTGTGTATTTGTTTGTGTTTATTTTTAATTTTAAAAGTAAGTTTGATAAATTTTAAGAATTATGTAAATAAATAAATAAATTTTAATTACTGTAACTATTTTTTAGATTAGGTATAATTACTCCTAATTAATATAATTTCTCTCATTGATGAATAACTTACTCACTGCTTAAGTTTAGTCGTTCACTCGTTCTATCTACTTTTCTGAACATCTTGCCCTTTCTTTCCACTTATTAAAATACTATATTTTTGTGAAAGTTTTTTTATTTTTTAAATATTATATTCTTACTTTAAGATTTTTGTTTTTGTTTTTTTGTTTTTTTGTGATGTTGCAAGGTATTTTTGTATTTTTAAAATTTAATATTTAAAATAAATTTTATAATAAATAATTTTAAAAAAATATAAAATCATGAAATTGAAAGTTTATAAATATTTTTACGCATTTTTTTAAAAAATTAATAAAACAGGTTTTATTAATATTATTAAAAATATTTTTAATAAAATAAGTTTTTTAAATATTTTTAAAAGTATTTATGATTAAAAAAATCCTTTAAGAATAAAAATAGAATTTTATAAAACTTATTGTTATAATAAATAAACATAATTCTTAAACTACACTTCTTTCTTAAACATGTTTTTTCGAAACACAACTATAATACTACTCCTAAAGTTATGAATTGTAATTTGAAGTTAAAAAAAACACATTCTTAAGATGTATTTTGTAGAATTTTTATGATATATTGTATTTTTACTAAACATAATATGTAAATAGTAATTTTAGTAATCTCTTTTATTATAATATTTGAACGTAAAATAATAGAAATGATCTTATATTTAATAATTTTTATCAATTTTATAAATTTATTTTCTTAATATCAATAGTTTAAATAAAATAAAATCGATATCGAAAAGTGTGTGCTTCCACCTGCGTAATCCGCAATTTCCATTTTTAGTTTAAAAAACTGAATTGTTTTTAAAAAATTATTAAAATAATTTTATCTCTAATAATCTAATTAATTTTATAGATTTATTTCTTTTAATTTTTAAAAAATTAAAAAAATAAAATAAAAATCGTAAAAAAGTGAACTTCTGCTCTCCTAATTTTTTATTTCTAATTTTGTGAGAATTTATACATTTAAAATTAATAAAAAATTATAAAAATTATAATTTTTTATTAATTCTAAATACAAAAACCTCGATCAACGTACTTGCAATGGTCCGAGAAGAGGGGGAGATCGATGGGTTACAGGGAGGGAGAAGGAGATCGGGAGCTGTGCGTGGAGGATGGAAAATCCCTAACTTGCGTGTATCGAAAATGTGAAACGGGCGAAGCGACGGATGTCAAGCACGGCAGTTCGAATGTTCGATGGCTTCTGGGAAGAATGGGAATGGCCATGACGATTTCGTCCTCGTAAGAACCGATAACCTGCAGAACAACGCCAAAATCTTGTACTACAGGTCTATTTCTTCTTTGTCATCTGTGCTATGTGATTTAGGAACTAGTGTAGAATATAGCAATATGGCCACCGCTCAAAGAAAGATTTATTTCTACTTTATGTTGTTAATTTGAGGCAAGCGTTGTTTAGCGGAGTATGAAATAGGACTGGATATACTATGATGATTTGATACTTTCTCTTTTCCCAGTTTGCATTTTTTTAATTTTTTTTTGCATTGTTTGCTGGATTTATTTATCAGCGCAATTGGTCGATAAGACCACTGTTCGAAGATTTCTAATTTTAACTCTTCCTAAAAGAATAAACTTCTAGGTTCAACTCCATTGGAAGAGCATCTATCTTTTCACACTGTCTGAGGCATTCTGTAAACTTTTGGATGTGCCAGCAGCTCTCATTGTGGTAAAAAAAAAAAAAACTTAACTTCACGGTAAACGAAAACATCTAACTAGATGATCTCATGCATGGTTTAGGTACCACGCGTGTGAGATGCGTTGCTTTCATAATGTACAAGCCTTTGGCATGGTGTTTATTTTTTTATACATGTTAAGTTTCCAAGGCTGATAAGGTGCCAAGTTGGAGTCACGGAGTTGGATGCTTGGGTGACCAAAGTAAATTGAATAAAAAATACCTGACATATATTTATATTTTATCTTTAAGATATAGCATTATTATATATCTACTTTAATCTGAGAAAACATCAATTAACTTTATGAAAATGTAAGACACAATCCTTAAATAACAAATAATGTAAACACAAGATTGAAAGTTTACAAATTAACTTGTAGACAAAAATTTAAAACACTCATTATCAAAAAAGGCCCAATTATACAAATATAATTAAAACCCTTTCTTTTAAGACCTTATAATATAATGATTCATTTTTGAATTCATTATTGTATCTAACAAAAGATCAATTTTTGAAAAAGAAATGTACGTAGGACGTGCCATATAATTGCTAGGTACCATCTCGATAACCATGATAGTTTTCAAATAACAGTTAAGAGAATAAAGAAAGTCCCATACATGCATTCGAGGGAAGGCTACAAGAGAGAAATATAATGGATGTAAACTTAGGAGACCCATCAAGTAGGGATAATCATCTAGGTCTTATTGTGAAACACAAAAGCCATCCCACACCAGTCACACGACCCGGCTGCCAGCCACACGACCTGTTCACCCTACTGGTCGCATGGCTCGGCAACCCGTCCCCCCTACCAACCACACGACCCAGCGGTCTATCCCCCCCGCCAGCCACACAACCTGTTCACCCCTCTCCTACATATGCGACCGTTCACCCACCAGCCGCACGACTCGGTTGTCGGCCAAATGACCCGACGGTCCGTCCCCCCCACCGACCACACGACTCGTTCACCCTGTTGCGTGCACACAACCGTTCACCCCACCGGCCATACGTCCCGACAACCGATCCCCCCACCCCTCCCGCGACCTAGCTACCGGCCTAGAAGACACTCTTAGTCATAGTCTTGTGCTGTGCCGGGTCGTGCCTATTTCATGTTGGAATTCGTGTCGTGCCAGCACGGCACGAACAACCTAAGGGTCCGACCCAAGCACAAAATTTTTTTTGTGCCATGTCGGGCCGTGCTGGGCTGTGTCAGCACAGCCCATTGACATCTCTATCCCAAAGTAGCCCTTTTATTTTAACACAAAAAGAAAATCACATTTCACTTGTGATTCCTTTTTCCAATCGAAACTATTAATTATCTTAAGTATTTCAGTACATGGTATAAAGTAAAATATGTTTAATTTGAAATGTATAGGTTGAACAACAAATGTATGAGTAAAACGAAACCACACTTTTAAAATCAACCATTCAAATTTTCAAAAGCTAATTGATTGTAAGTCGATCAACATTCTACAGACTAGTTACAAACTTAATGCTACCGTTATGTTACGAATTTAATGCTAAATTATTTAGGGGACGCAGACTCTACAGGCATGGTTGTAAGTCAATCAACGGGTGAAATTTGGTACACGGCAGTCGACCCACAAGTCGGTACATGACCCTGGCTACCAGTTCCCAGGCTCCCTCCCATGTGGTAAAACTCATTATCACCCTCACTCAGCCGAGTCTAGGTTCTAGTAAGCACACGATAGCCGGCCCGCAAGCTGGTACACGCCCCCAGCTACTGGTTTGCTAACTCCAAAACTCCTTATCACCCACTCAACTGTTAAATCCATTTATATAGTCTTAAGTCTTTTAATATAAATATCTGAAGGATATCCAGAGTTATACTCTTAAAACGCCTAAGTACTATTCTTAACTTAAAAATTAAATTTCACGTGTTTAACTTAAAAATCTCACGTGCCTTGCTAAAACGCCGATCATTTATGCTTAAAGTTACGGTTCTTTAGTTAAAACACCGACACTATTTACACGTGTACTTTAAAATGTACATGTCTGACTTAAAAATCACATATTCATGTTAAAACGTTGATCTTTTAATACAATCGTCCGGTGTTTTAACACAAAACGCCTAAGTACTATTCTTAACTTAAAAATTGAATTTCACGTATTTAACTTAAAAATCTCACGTGCCTTGCTAAAACACTAATCATTTATGCTTAAAGTTATGGTTCTTTAGTTAAAACGCTGACATTATTCACACATGTACTTTAAAACACACACGCCTAACTTAAAAATCACGCGTTCATATTAAAACGCCAGTCTTTTAATACAATCGTCCGGTCTTTTAACACAAAACGCCTAAGTACTATTCTTAACTTAAAAATTGAATTTCACGTGTTTAACTTAAAAATCTCACGTGTCTTGCTAAAACACCGATCATTTATGCTTAAAATTACGGTTCTTTAGTTAAAACGTTGACACTATTCACACGTGCACTTTAAAATGCATATGCCTGACTTAAAAAATCAAGTGTTCATGTTAAAACACTGATTTTTTAATACAAACGTCTAATCTTTTAACATAAAACGTTGAATCTTTCATTACGTGTGAACTTAAACTTTCACGTGATGAAAGATTGTAAGATATAGTTTATGAATTTAAACTTAAATAGCAGTTTTTCAAGTTCCTATTACATATACTTGTAAGATTGTAGGATATAACTTAATTAATGTTTAATTATAATTTGATGGTAATTTAAAAGTTGTAATTATATTTGCTAATTATCTATTTAGTTATTAATTGAATATAGTTGAAAATATTGAACTTAATGCTAAATTATTTAACACAGTAGGTAATCAAAATTTTTTAAATTCAAAATTAATAAATTAAAAATCAAATCCACCCAAATATTTTTATTAAGGATTTTACAAATTATAAGAATATTTCACAAATAAATTGAAGATAGATTTAATAATTAAATCAATTAATTAAAAATATAAAATACAAAACCACACAAATATTTTATCACTTAATCAAAAAATTAAGTCATTGATTTAAAAAATTTATTAATCACTTACTCCAACATATTAAAATAATAAATTAATGCATATGTTAATTAAGTACTTAAAAAATCTTAATTACCGTATTTTTAATTAATAAATAATTAATTAAAATTTATAAGTTAATTAACGTAGATATACGTTAGATGAAATTTTAAGAGAGAATATACATTTTTAAATTTTACTTATAAAAAAGAGAGTAATTTTTAGTCGATCGTATATACTAATTATCGTAAATATATAGTGTTAAATTTTTAAATAAATAGGATCTTTAGCGGAGTCTCAGCAGCATCTGAAATCCGAAAACGTAACGGCTACTTCGTACCTCTCCTCGTCTTAAATAAATACCTGCGGCCCTTTCCTTTTTCTTTTTCTTCCCAACGCCGTCGTCGTCGTCGTCTCCGGTCGGAAAAACCTATTCCCGTTTCTAGAATTTTTACTACCCTCCGTAAGATCGTGGACAGCATGGGATCCGACGACAGCTCCACAGCACCGGAGGCCGGCGCTGGACAGAACGAGCACCACGAGGATCGTAGTAGCCCGGCGGCAGTTGCCTTGCCGATTTCCAAGTCCGGAAAGGTGTGTCCTCCTTTTCCCCTCACGAGATTTCTTCCCTTTCCTCTTCTTCACTCGCTCGTCCTAGGCTTTTACTGGAATTTGGACGCCCTGCATTTTGCACTGTGAGAATTGAAAAATATTCTCACGCTCATTCTTCGGTTGTCAGCGAAAATGTGCTAGCGCTTCCTTCCCCTCTCTCTCTCGTCTTCTTCAGGCAATATGCTGGACTGGAAACAGTGAAGCAGATATTGCTGTGGATCTCGTATTGTTGTAGGAAATAGGAAGTGCAAATGCTTGTTCAAGGATTTTCCTGCAACCATTTCTTTCGATTACATTTTGATTTCTCCTCAATTTGACCTGGCCTTGCTGCTGGAAGAATGAGGTTGTGGTTATCGCGCCCTTGAGATGTTTTTTTTTTTTCCCTCACTTCATGCTGTTGAATCACCCTATGCAAGCGTTCATAGGTGTTCATCCCAACTAACTTGTGTTTTCAGCTATGTGGTAAAGAAACTGGGGTTTCTTTATTGAACTCCGTCAACAAATCCACATCACAAATCAGAAAACATCCTTACAGAAAAAGTGGCTCACCGCTCAACTGGTTCCCAAGAAAAAAGGTCGATTCGTTCCTTAAGAGAAAGATAAAACTTCTACAGGTAAATATAGCTACGTTCTGTTGTTACAAAAAAACGAAAGATGTGGAGTTTTTTTTTTTTTCAGCAAGAAGGTGGTGACATGAGCTTGTCGCTTGACGAGACACTGGGCGGTGTCAATCCTCACTACCCGAGGATTGCAAGAGAAAAGATCGCAGCAAGGCAGGCAGCACGCAAAGCTATGGCCGCACTTAAGGCGGCAATGGTTGAAGAATCTTGGTGTCGGATACTCAAAGCAGCCAGGCATGTGATGCTATCCCTTTTATTGTTCATAAAACACACAAACACGTGATTTTATCACCATCGTCATCCTCATGGTTGGCTTTTTGGCCACACATCTCAGGATTCAGAGCAAAGAAGCAGAGGCCGACTTGCTGAAAGCGGACAAGTGTGTGGTTGAAGCTTTTGATGCGGCGGCTGCAATGGGAGTGATGATGTACCATAGGCCTGATTGTCCTCGGAGACCAACGGAGGTAGAGACATCTTTTGCCAGTGCAGGAGGATGCACTCACGCTCTCAACGCTTCTTTTGAAACAACTTTCGGGGTCGACAGGGAAGTTGCTGCCGCAGTCAAGGAGGCGTTGGTAAGGCTTGCGAATTCTCCTTTTGTTTCACACAAGGAGGAGTTCAGAGACATGTTGCGGAAAATAAGCGAAAATCCCGACGACGAATGGATTCAACCATCAGACAGATCTTCGGAAGGTGGATCAGAGTTGGATGACATGAACAGGCAAGCAAGTGAAGAGATAACAGAGACAAAGAATGACCAACCTTCTCTGGGAGTCAAATCGTTCAGGGAACTTGCTGATATGATGTTTCATAGGCTTAAACGCTTGCAAGAAGATGAAATTTCTTCTCTTGCTATGATAGTTGCCACCCATGGTCTTAACTCTGCTGCTCTTGTTGAAATGGAAAGCAGCAAAGAGAGTGGTTCTGGGCCTAGTTTCAACATTGGTTCCGATGATTCGTCTTCTATTGCTTACAAAAGTTCATCAACCACCGGCATAGAATCAAGAAAGTATTCCGTGAAGAGCCTGATGGAGGGGTTGATCAAAAGAAAAGGATCTAGAACGGAGACTCTGGGATTAGATAAATACTTGGTGAAACATCTGTCGAGACTTGAAAAAGAGGTTCTGGAAGCAAGGAATTCGAAGAAAGATTGCTCAAAGGCAGAAGAAAAGGACCAGAAAGCTACCCATGGCAGGAAGGATGTGTCAGTTGAGGAAGGTGAATGTTTATCAGGCAAGCATCAGAAGCAGGCGATGGATGTGGTTGCAACCAAAGAAAATTCACAGTCGTCTTTGTCAGATGGAAAAGAAAATGTAGAATTGGAGAGGAAGTGCATGGAGGAGAAAGGTGCATCTCCAAACAAATCGGATCGTCAGTTGCATGGTAGTAGTGCAAGGGTGCCCAGAAGGCCCTTGTCACGCATTGAGAGAGCCAAACTAGAGGTTCTAGAGTCATTTGCTAATCAAAACGGGCATGGAAGCAGTCTTGACGAAATCCTAGTCAAGCAGCCCGTTGGTAGGTTGGAGAGGGAGAAAATGCAACAAGCATTGGAACAGGGCAAGGGTGGTGTTGCTACAATGGGAAGGTCGAGAAGGGCAAACCAGATTGGTACCACTCAATTTGAGAGCCTGGATAAGGTTCTCGTGAAGCACGTCTCCAGGCTTGAGAAAGAGAAGCTTGCAGCACTACATGCAAGTACTGAAGGTACTAAAAACAACAAGGTTGCTGCTGTACCAGTGGATCAAAAGCTGGGAATGGAGGAAGCCTGCTTGGCGGAGGTCTTGGTCAAACATCAATCTGGGCTGGAGAAGGCCAAGTTGGCTGCTGCCACCAATCCAGCATATGATACCAACAAGGTTGAGCGTTGGAAGGTGAAAGAGAAGGCTTTGAGGGAAGCGTGGGGAGGACTGAGCTTGGAGAACTCCTTCCAACCACATTTGTCAAGGCTCGAGCGAGAGAAGGCAAGCAAGCGAACTTCTTGCCCGTAGTTACCATTTCTTCTCCTTTTGCGTTTCACCTTTGCTTTTGTCTCACTCCCACCACTTCTTGTTTGTTTTAATTGCCATCTCCTACAGGCTGCTTGGAAGAAGAAAGAGGAGGAAGAGCAGATGCAGACGATAGCATAGTTATTCGGTAATCTTGCGGCAAAACTACTGGCACGAAGTAAACATTTTTCTTTGCATTTAGATTTGCAGAAAATTCCTATTCAAAAGAGTCATTTTTTAGCTAACAAAGTGATGTCGTAGTGATTGAAAGATATTTTACTAAAATTTATAATTTTAAGGTATATTTAGGGATAATTTTTTTTAACTCCAAGAATTAAGATAAAATTAAAGTTAAAATTATTTTCACAGATATAGTTAGAATTACATGTTAATTTAGATAATAAAAATTTATATGTTAAAATTTGTAAAATAAAAATAACGTTGAAATGATTTTTTAACTAAAAAAAGTTAAAATCAAATTAAATTTTAGATTTAAAATTTTATTGATATAATAAAATTATTTTAAAATAATAATATTAAAAAATAACACTTTTTTCCATTTTGGTTCGAATAAGAGGTTACTTTTATCAAGTCAAATAATCCTAAATCAGTCAAGGACAAAGACGAATGTGCATCAAATAGAATTGGGAAAGATCTTGAGATCAACTGAAGGAAAAAAACAAACAAACGTCAAAGTTGTCGGCATTAATCCGCCCACCACATGTGTCGTAGAACTGACCGGCAAATTGCATGCTTGTTGGACTGCTATTTATCATCAGTTAATTTTAAATTAAATCCATACATCTAAAAAATACTTATTGGAAAATCAAATATTATTAAGGAACGGTTTTATTATTATTAATTGATTTTAAAATAAAATTTTAATATAAAGAAGAAAAGTTAATAATCTAATATAACTTTATCGGACCAACCGTCCCGAAGTTGCAATATTCCAATCATAACTTATCAATTAAAGCTTTCAAAATTACAACGATTTCCGATTGATCACTTTTCAAATTTCGTGGTAATCAAACTCATAGCCATTGGCGAAATTTTTAAATATCTGGTTACGGTTCTTCTTAGTTGTATCTGGTAGCAATTGAAATCTTTAAAAAAGTTCCAGATCAACGTGGTTATCGTTATTTTCTAGTTAATTATTAAATTAAACACCGATCTTCGTGAGAAAGATCTCAAAAAGAATTTAAAATAATTTCTAATTAAAAATTCTAATTATTGATGTGATTGCAGTCAAATATCAAAATGTTAACATAATTTCTGATATCAAACTAACATTTTAACCATTGATTTAAATTTATTTACCTTAAATTCAAAATACAATTATTTAATATTTAATTTAACGAATAGATTGTTCGTCTTACCTACACCTCATCTTAATTTACATATAAATTATTTAAAAATATTTTTACTTAATAAAATTAATAACTCAAAATATCTTCACATAACAAAAAAATCTAAGGATCGGATGCCTTTAGTTTCGAAAAAAAAAAAAATAAAAAAATCAGATGCCTCGTGCCAGAATCCCACCGCCACGCTGCTGGCTGCCACGTGTCCCACACGGCTCTCGTTAAAGTAGTCCGAATCTTCCAGAGACCACAAGTGACCGGTACCAATTCCCTCCCCCGCTCCGATGTTGTCGTTGGAGGCGGCGAGACGGTGTGCGGCGCGCGTCCGCCCCCATTGGCAGCAGCGGAGGTCCCCGACTTGGTCTGCCGATGGCGGCGCAGCGGCCGCCGCCTCGCCCCGTTACGCGACTCCGAAGGCGGCGTCGGCTTCCTTTCTGGAGAACCGTGACGCGCCCTTTCCGCACGTGCTGCAGAGGCTCCTGGAGTCCGTGAGGAGGTCGAGTAGCGGTAGGAGGGTGGAGAAGGGGATTTTGGAATGGTACCTCGGTATGATCGAGACTAGGCCGGTTGTCACCAAGAGTGTCACCGCGAGCGCCATCTTTGCCGCCGCTGATGTTTCGTCTCAGGTACTCGACCATCGTGCGGTGGGACGTTGCACATTTCTTCTCCGTTCCAGTATGCTTTTCTTTTTCCCCCACTTTTTCCCATGGGAGTGTTTTGTTAATTTCTGTTTTTTAAAAAAAAAATTCATTCATTCTGTGCGGTTTCCGAACAAGAAATGCGTCTGCAAACTGGGAGATTGAGGATTGTAGAGTGACCTGCGCTTAAGTGTTTTTGGTGGGGTTCGAATTAGTCTTTTTTTTACGACAATCTCAGATTGTGCACGAACTATTGGTGTCTGAAAAGCGAAGATTCATGCAGATTTTTAAATATGGAAGCGTAGATGATGTAGTTTAAGAGAAGAAAAGAAATGCTTGGATCGGAAGACGCTCAGGCAAGTGAATGTATAAATGTGTGCGTGCGCGCGCGCATGTGCGTGCATGCGCGCGTGCTATGATGATGGCACCAAAAAGATGAATGGCATAATAGTATTGGGACATTATACTTTGATTGCTGTGATTATTTGTTTCTTATGTTTAATTTTTTCGTTCTTTCAACCATTCTATATTTACTTATTTACGTCGTGCTAATATTTAATAAACTTTCTATTAAAATGCTTTTTTATTTTGCATTTTTTGCTGTATTTGGAGTCTTGGATCGAAATGGTCTTGATTGCAGCAGAAAAATCGCGATCAAAGTATTAATGTATATGTTCTAAATTTCGTATACGTGGACCATCTTTCCTCACATTTTCATTTCCAAATTCTTGGCCTGCATGCTGTCGATTCTAGGTTGTCAAATTTATAATTTTCTGATCATGTAATTGCATAAGTTCCATATTTATCAAAATCATTCCTAATCATTATTACTCTTGTCAGATTGTTACAAACAAATTAGCAGGCCCATTTGACATAGAAAGGACAATACGTATGGCTGGTTATGGCATGATAGTGTTGGGTCCAACGTTACATCTGTGGTTTAATTTTATTTCAAGGATTCTACCAAAGCGGGATGTTATCACCACTTTGAAGAAGATCATTATTGGCCAAACAATCTTTGGGCCTGTGATGACTGCCACTTTCTTCTCTATAAATGCATTTCTGCAAGGTACACAATTAAATTGATCCTCAACATGCTTAAAGAAGGTGACTGATTGTTGTCATTTCTATGTGGTTTGCCATTTGTTATACTTACGAGATTTAAATTAGGCCACTTGTAGCTCTGGCAAATAGAATTCAATTATTTCCAAAAAAATGAATAGAATTCTTCATTTCAATTATTCTCATTAATGTTCTGAACAAAATGGAGATCTTTTACACCTGCATCGTTTCTCAAAACCTTGCATTCTAGCCAAGGACAATTGTTTTCTAGGTAGTAAAGTCTAGTTATCACTTTGTGTTGTGCATTTTGTTTGACCTTTGGTTTGAACCAATTTGATTGCAGTCTGGTTTGTTAGCGATCCGGGAAGTAGTTTGTCTCATTCGCCAAAGGCCATATGATATTGACTGCTCAATTTGATTAAGCTCGGACTTGCACCCATTCAGTTGTATTCCACGTTGACCATGCACACCTTGTGCTATGTATCATTCTCTAATTTTCTATGCTCCACAAGTCACTACTTGCTGCTAGGCACAACTATAAGTAACTGGCAAATGGCCACATCCAAGTGCACAACATCAATCCAAACTTGGTCGTACCTGTTGAACTGCTCACCTGATTAAGCACCAAAAACTTTCCCTTAGTAGGGTTTAAGAATTTTACTTTCTTTTGTATGTTAGGATAGATCATCATGCCCAATCTGACCCCAATGGAATGGGTATAACTAGACTGGTGGAGCCAAACCAACCAACCAGCGAGGAACATCAACATTTATCATGATGAGAATATAAAATTATTAGTTTGGGCTTGTAAAGATTCCTCCTACTTTCAGTTTAAGATGAGCACTCACCATTTTTCCTTGAATAAGGATATTGTGATTCTGATTAATGAAAATGTATGAACAGTCACTATTGTGCCACCATAAGGTTCATGATTCATCTATTATGAACAGTCACCGTTTTAAAATCGTCTTTCAAATGTTTAATGCTTCTTAATGCATGAATCCGTACTGAGTGTGGTTGATGACTTTAGGAGAAAGTATGTCGGAGATCATTGCCCGAATTAAGCGAGATGTCTTCCCCACAGTTATGAATGGGCTTCTATACTGGCCAATGGCTGATTTCATCACATTCAAGTTCATTCCCGTCCGGCTACAGGTTTACCCATAACTTTTTTCAAGACTGTTATCTTTTAACGTGCTTGTTAAATTATATCGTCTTACTTGATTTTCTTATTGCAGCCGGTCGTGTGCAACACATTTTCATTTTTCTGGACAATATATTTGACGCATATAGCTAGTTCAAAGAAAGCGGATTCTGATGAAATTCAAGTACGACAGTGTGCTGCTCACGGGCAATCTATTTGCTCTCTTTGAATGCCAGAAGGCTAAGCTGCAAAAACCGACAAATCTTGCGCTCCACTTCCTGA